>PVIW01003022.1:0-186821 GCA_004026585.1 Noctilio leporinus | reverse complement strand
CTATCATCATTCTTTTGAATTCCTTATCTGATATTCCAGGTGCCTCTGTTTCATTTTGTGTTCTTTCTGGGGATTCTTCCTTTCCTTTTGGTGATGGACTGATTCTTTTTTCCCCCATTTTGGGTGTCTGTTCTTGCTTGCTCTTTATTTATTTATTTTTGTTCTTTCCTTGGGTTAACCTGCTTTGCTTCCTTGCCTTCGTTGAGACCCCTTCTGTGATGGGAAATATGTGGAGTTCAGTGTTGCTGTCTTCCAGATTTTCTCCACTTGCTGTTCTTGGTGTGTCCTTTATTTGGGCTGTCTGGTTGTATTCTGGGCCTGAGGGCTTTTAGCAGAAACAAAAACAAAAACAAAAACAAATAACAACAACAAAAAAAAAAAAAACCAAACCAAACCACACACAAAAAATGCAAAAGGAAAAAAGAAATAAAAACGATAATAATAATAAGAAGAAAGGGTTTAGATGGCTGTTCACCCTTAATAATCCCTAACTGGTCCAGATGGAGCCTGGAACTGAGGGCTACTGTCCTGCTGGCCTCCTCTGCCTCTGGGCTGTGCTCCCCTGTGTCCAGATCCTGCCCGTTCCAATTCCTAGGGTCCTGAAGATGTCTCACGTTCCCTATCTTGTCCTCCAGCTGCTTTGGTACTCGAGAACACCATCAGCACTGCTCTCTACTCTGTCGCCATCTTCCTGATCTTAGTTTCTATTTAAAAAAAAGATTTTTATTTATTATTTTTAGAGAGAGGGAAAAGGAGAGAGGAAGAAAGGGAGAGAAACATCAATATATGGTTACTTTTCACCTGCCTCCAGCTGGGGTCCTGGCTGGAGATGTGGCTTGCAGCCTTGACTGTGCCTTGACTGGAAATTGAACCAGCAACCCTTGGGTTTGCAGGCTGGTGCTCAGTCCACTGAGTGACACTAGCCAAGGGACCAAGTTCTATATCCTTAAAACTGCTAGTCTCATATGATTTTGTGAGTATTAAAAGATGCAATATATATAAAGGGCTGGATATAAAATCTAGTAACTGAGTGTAAACTCAAAAATGATTGCTACAGTTTCTTTTATTATGATTGTTTATGTTAGTCAGCATTTGTACAGCTTTGGGATATGGCAGAAAGAGAGCCAGAATGTTGGCCCAAGAGAGATCTACCATGTTCTTTTAAGTTGATGATGCTGGAGGCCCTCATCCAACTCAGCAGATCAGGGGGAAAAAAAAAGACCTGCAGGAACCTGAAGTTTTTGTTAGATATGTGTTCTTGTAAGTTAAGAACACATCATCATAGAGAACACTAGAAATGTTCAGAATCATTGGAAAATGTTGTCTTCAGTCTTTTAACTTGTAAGTATGATCATACACATAAAATTTTGTATCATTATTTTCAAATTAAATATTATATTGTAAGCACTTTGTCATGCAATTTTGTGACTATATCACTTTATTAGCTGTATAACATCCAATTATACAACTGCATTTAATTAACCATTTTCTGGTTTTTAGATATTTGTATTATTTTGATTATTATTATAACAATTAATATTGATGAATTGAAAGTCTTTGTAGATAAGTCTTTTCCTAAGTTTCTGGTTATTTCTACAGCATGGAAACTTTTGGGTTAAAGAATATGCACTTTTAAAGATTCTGGCTCAGCATTTCCAAATTAATTTTTGGAAGAGTTGTATCAATGTATTTGTGCACTAGATGCTAGTGATGCTATCAAACTTGAATAATTTAAAATAATTTCATAGGTAAAAACAGAATTTCATTTTAGTACATTTAAAAAAATTTATGAGTAATATTGGATCTTTATATATTTATTAGTCATTTGTATTTCGTCCTCTGAGAGTTATCTGTTAACTTGGACTACTTTCTCTTGGAATTTAATGCTTTCTTTCTCAGTTTACACAAGTATTTATGGGTAGTTGACATAATTTTGTACACCTCTCTTTATTCTTGTAATCAGTACAATTAGTACATTACATTTATCTATTCTCATAAAAGCTTACCCACTAACGAAAATAATACACAAGTTGTGTAGGACTTGGGCCTTTAACTCTAAACAGCTAAAGCTTTGTTTCCCATAAATGGCGGCTGGGTGTTACGGCAAGTTTTGGAGTTAGATGGACCAGGGCCCAAATTCTGGTTTCACTACTTATAGGTTCTGTGGTCATGGTTTTGCTATTTAACCTTTCTGAGTCTCATTTTCCTCTTTCATAAAGTGGATATTATTATATCTAGTTTGCAGGCTTTGTGGGAGGATTTTGAGGGATGTTGCTTATATAAAAACCCTTAAACACACAGCAGGGTAAGGCACCAGAAGTAGTAGCAATGATACTAAGGTACTGAGGGTCCTGGCCAAGGACTGACACCCCAAATACTGGTGGTTTGGCATGGCATGGTGGCTTTGGCCCTATGGGGCAATTTCAATGCCAGTTGCACCAGTACCAGGGGTTTAGTGGACAGCCTTGGCCACAGAGATCTCTAAAAGGATTCAGAGCCAAAGAAGAGGAAAGCCATGGATGTCCCAGTGCTGATGGAGAGGCCATATTCTAATCCACATGACTTACTATTTGGAGATTCCTAAAAGCGGGGAGAGGATTTTTCCAGGGGTGTAGAGTCAGAGAAATATTATTTTCTATTGGTCTTGTGATTCCACTTTAACATCATGTCGCGGATAACAAACAGATGGGGAAATGGAGGCCCACTAAGGTGCAATTACTTGCTCAGAATTATGCAGCCCATTGTTTTCAGACACAGGTCTCCTAACTCACTAATCACTGCTCTTTTTTCTACATCTCCTTGTCACCAAGGAAATTTCTCAAGTCAAAAAATGCTTACATTAATACAACAACAATAAAAAAAGAATGCTTACATCAGATGATCATAGTACAGTATTAACTACTTAACACCAAGGACAGGATTAGGGAAGGATCGCTTAGCCCCCTCATCTTGTCTCCTTAAATCTGGGTCAATGGGGAAAGGCAATTTAGGGTTCTTTAGGAGACCAGGGAAGACACTCTTGGATCCCTTTTGAAAAGTCTAAATGGATCCTGATATTTCAGGTTTAATCTAACCTCCTAAATAATGTTGGAAGTGCACTGGTTTAGCTCTGGTCTACGTAGGGTCCTACAGGGGAGATGCCAGACATAAGCTGGGTCATGCCAGACATAAGCTGAATCACCACCATTCCCATGGCTAGTGCGGTGGAGGACTCATAAATCATCACATTCTGCCTTTGTTTTCCACACCTGAAGCCTTGTCTACATAGAAAGCACTTGGAGTTGAAGTGATTACTTCAGACAATTTGCTGAAATGTGTTGCCAGATATTTTTATTTGCTAAACCTAGCAAATAAAAATTACCAGTTGAGGATTTGCTTTAACTGAATTGTTTGGTTTAACTGCCTACTATGAATTTATCACATTCATAGGTTAATCAGCATATGGCTTCATTTCATTCTGTGATATAGACTTTGATCGTCTTTGGAGGCATTTTTTATACTTCTAATTTGTTTTAATTATGGCAGTGAGACACTCAGTAAAAATAGGTGGAAGGGGGTTTATCTTCTGAGAGCTGCTCTCATTTTAGTCATGGTTGAAAGAAGTGGGCTTGATTGCCTATGGCTAGCCATACTTTTTTTTTCTTCTACTTTCTTTCTTTTTAAATTTTATTGTTGTTGTATTACATCCATCCCCTTTTTGTAGCCATACTTTTGAAGATCAGAAGTAGAATAGGGCCATGGACACTCCCCTTCCTCATGCAAATGGCCATTTATAGTGGATTTGTGAACAAGAATGATTGCTGCCTCTCATAAAGGCGGTAGTGTGGATGAGGGAGTGAGAGAGTCAAAGGAATGAGTAGACAGGGCGGTGTGGGACAGTCACTGCACCAGGCCCATTGCTCGTTGGGCCAGGTTGGGCTGTTTGGTGTTCACCTAGGTAACCTGTTGCCAGGAGGAAGACAATAACTTCCCCATGACAACACTGGATGAAGGTCCCTGGCATTGCAAACAGGGCCAGAAAAGTCCACCCTTGAGTAAGCCTGGTGCTTAATGAGCATACATTTGCATTGCAATTATTTCTGGAAGGATGAAGAGGGGCACAGGAAGCACTCACCAACTTCCCTTCCTCTTCAGTCATTGGCTCCTAGAAAACCCATCTTTTTTGCCCATCCGCATATCCTGGAGCTGCCTCATTTTATAGTTGCTTGTTTTAAGCTGGTTCTATTCCTTCTTTTTAATTTGTAGAAAGACTGAATATTGCATCCAGAAAGGTCATTGAGAAACAGATGATTTATTTATTTTAAATGTTATTTCTCAATGAGTTTACATTCAATATTATTTTATGTTAGTTTTAGGTGTACAGAAGAGTGATTAGACAGTCATACTTTACAAAGTGTTCCTCCCAATATTTTCAGTAACCACCTGGCACCATATACATAGTTATTATTGGGTTGGCCAAAAAGTCAATTTAGTTTTCTTCTGTAGAATAAAAGACCCATTTTTCATTTTCAACAATAAATTTATTGATTTGGATATTTTCAGTTTATTGGCTATTTCCTGTGTGATATAATGTTGATTATTCTCAAGTAATGTCTCTATTTGATCTCTATCAACTTCAACAGGCCTACTTGACCATGGAGCATCACTCAGCAAGAAAACTCCGGCACAAAACTTTACAAACCACTTTTGACATGTTCACGCAGTCATAGCACTTTCTTCAAACACTGCACATTTTTTTTGCATTTTGGTTGAATTTATACCTTTCTTGAAATAATAGTGTAATATGCCAAAAATGTGTATTTTCTTTCATCTTCAATATTAAAATGGCTACAGAAAAATTTAGCAATTTGACTTTTTATAAAATGCTTGCTGACATGACAGCTGTCACAATACAATCTAACAAAATTGTTTCAAATGAAGTTGAAGACAATTAAGTGTGACTAGAGACACCTTATGGAAAAAGAGAACAAACTTTTTGGCCAACCCACTACAATACTATTGACTACATTCCCAAAGCTGTATTTTATATCCCTGTGACTATTTTGTAACTACCAATTTGTACTTCTTAATCCCTTCACCCTTTTCACCCAGCCCCTCAAACCCCCTCTCCTCTGGCAACCACCAGTCTGTTCTCTTTATCTATGAGTCTATTTCAGTTTTGTTTCTTCATTTATATTGTTCTTAGATTCTGCATATAAGTGAGATCATATGGTATTTGTCTTTCTCTGACTGATTCATTTTATAATACCCTCTGGGTCCATCCATACTGTCGTAAATGTTAAGATTTAATTATTTTTTATAGTCAAGCAATATTCCATTGTATATATGTACCACAGATTTTTAAAATTCATTTGCCTATTAATGGGCATTAAGTTGCATTCATATCTTGGCTATTGTAAATAATACTGCAGGGAACATAGGTTTGCATATATTCTTTTGAATTAATGATTTCTTTTTAATCCTCACATGAGAACATACTTATTGACCTTTAGAGAGAGAGGGGAAGGGAGGGAGAAAGAGAGGGAGAGAAACATTGATCAATTGCCTTTTGTATGCATCCTGACCAGAGACTGGCCCTACATCCTAGGCATGTGCCCTGATTGAGAATCAAACCCATGACCTTTTGGTTTATAGGATGACTGCCTCACAAACTGAGCCAACACCAGCCAGGGCTTAAATTAGTGTTTTGGTTTCTTCAAATATATACCCATAGGGCAGTTTCATTTTTAATATTTTGAAGACCCTTCATACTATTTTCCATAGTGGCTATACCAATCTGCATTCCCGCTGGCAGTTTACAAGGGTTCCCTTTTCTCCACATCCTTACCCACACTTACTATCTTGATTTATTGATGATAGCCATTATGATAGGTGGGAAGTGGTATCTCATAGTGGTTTTAATTTGCATTTCTCTGACAATTAATGATGTTGAGCATCTTTCTGTATGTCTATTGGCCATCTGTATGGCCTCTTTGGAGAAATATACTAGTATATTCAGGTCCTTTGCCCATTTTTTTAATTGAATTTTTTTTCTTCTGGTGTTGAGTTCTTTGAGTTTGGTGTTGGTATAAAGTTCTTTATAAATTTTGGATATTAATCCCTTATTGGATGTATCATTGGCTCAAATATCTTCTTCCATTCAGTAGGTTGTCTTGGTTTATTTTACAAGGCAAAACTTTTTAGTATAATCTAGTTTCATTTGTATATTTTTAATTTTGTTTCCCTTGCCTGAGGATATATATCAGAAAAAATATTGCTGAGAAGAATGTCAGAGATTTTATTGCCTATGTTTTCTTCTAGGAGTCTTATGGTGAGAAACAAAAGATTTGGAACTTGCTGGGAACTTAACCTATTCAGAAGGTCTTTCATTGTCTCCTTGACTTAATTTCTTCACTTGTAAAAAAATTAGTTCTCATTTCCCAAATTTGACTAAACTTATACGAGATCACACTGCCAAGTCCCACTTGTAACTTTCTTGAGATACAAGTTTAACTCTCCTGAATTATTATTATTATTATTTAAATTAATTTATTTTTTGTTGTTCTATTACAGTTGTGAAGTTTCTAAGTGCTAACAGGAAATCTAGTCCTTTCCTCACTTTGCAAGGAAGGGTCAGCTGAGCAGCATGGCTGGAAGATTCTAGGTGTGATGTGAGGAATCTGAGACGTTCCCACATCAAAATGGTTTTCCCTGGGGTTGCCCAAAATTTTGCCCTTCGGTAAAGCATTTTTCATGGATTAGGATGTAGGCACATTGTGTGTGAAGTGTGGGGCTTATTCAGCATACCACTGTGGTTTCCTAGAAGCATGTGGGCTGGCCTTAAATATCAGCAGGCAGTGTAGGAGACATGGGTAGGGGACAGCCGAGGATGCACCCCCTGGTGAATTCTAGTGAAGAGTAGATGAGTACTGTGTAGTCTGTCCCCAACTACACAGCAAACTTTGCAGAATCTTCTGTTTCCTGTGTGTGATTAAATAGACATGTATCCAGGGCCCACTGTGAGCCTGTACCCTCCCCATTGCACCTGTTTGAGTATTCTTTATTCTGCAAATGCCCACTAGGTGTTTCTGACCAATGAGTAATGTCCTGATCCCTTAATGAATAGCAGAAATGGAGACTACTGGCAATGAATGAGTCTTTGAAGTATTCACTCATCATCTACATTTATTGAGCACCTTTAAGTGTGAGGCACTATTTCTAGTTTTATGGACACAGATAAATGACATATAGCCATTGCACAAAGGGCATCTTTTTCTTTTTTATTTCTCAAGCTTTAAAATGGCAAACAGGAGCACTTTTCTAGTTGATAAAATGAAAAAATATAGTATTTATTTTAAAAAATAAAGGAGCTTCTAGTTTCATTTTTAGGTGAAAGTAAATTTAAAGTGTGCTTTGTGTGGTTCCAGTGCAGACAAAGGTTAGAGGAGGTAGAAGAGCCATTCTTTGTTGGAAGTGATTGCGGAAACATAATGTTTTTCCAGGTAAGGGATGGATATCAGAAAATAAAGAGTAACCAGAAGCTATGTGGGAACTGGCTTTCAGAGACATGGGCTTAGTAAAAATTCCTAACCATCTCTGAAAGTCCATTGCATATGCAGGTTTAGAGATAAACTGTATGTTGTTCCTTAAGCATTTCTTTTATGTTTGCTCAAATGTTATGCTCTAGCACATTTTTCAGAGTTCTAGCCACCACATTAAGGGGTTTTCTTCCCTCTAACATGGTTTCAAGGGGAAACTTGTCACTTATCAAGAACATAAAAACAGACCCAGAATAGGTCTATGCTGGCCTCAAAAGTAGAATCTAAAGGAGAAAAGATGTGATTGGATTTGCAGTTTGGAAAACCCAGATTCATTCATTTGAAGGTTGAGAGTGCACTGAAGAATATGGGCTTTGCAGTCACACCAGTTGTGTCCATATCTCAGCTTAAGGATTGACCTGTTGGAAGGCCTGGGCAACTTATTTATTTCTCAGTGATTCTGTGGTCTCCCCTATAAAATGGGGAGAAAAATGGTACCTACAGCATCAGGGTGTCATTGAGAATTAAAATACTTAACATATTATTCAGCACATAGTAAGTTCTCAATGCATGTTAACTGCCATTTACTCCAAAAAGATGCTATTTAAGGTCCTACGGGTACATCTTTTAATCACAAAAGCAAGGTAGGAGAAAATGATGATCAAAGTTAACCCTTTTTCAGAGACTTGAGACAAATCCCCAAAAGCCAAAACAAATCAAGTGATTTACAGAAAATGGGGCAAAACAAATCAAGTGATTTACAGAAAATGGTGCTGACTAAGTCATTGGCAGGCTTCCTGCTTCCTTGCATTTTTATTAGCAATTTATTTGAATTCTGGAATATGTGTTCACATTGACCTCAGTCTCTTTATGAAAAGATATTTTAGAATCCAAATCTGCTGCCAAACTTTTGTGTGAAATGAGGGGAAAGAGTTTGAAACTATCAAGGAAGAATATTAATCATAATAATAATTACCATAATACAACTGACATCTGTATTGTCTCTTAGTTAACAAAGAGTTTTTCCACCTATTTTAGCTCATATGGTTCTCAAAATAGTCTTGTGAAGCATCTATGGGGGAGAGGGTATCTTAGAAGTAACTTAAAAAATAAACACATCCTGTTTGATGTAGCCAGATAAGCATTGTTTTTCATAGTGGTCACTCACTTTTGGGAGCTATGTTTGATTTTGAAAGTGTGGCTGTTGTGCAGGCACTTTTAGGAGGCATTTCCAGTTATCACTCACACACACACATACACACACACATACACATATACTCCTCATTACTTTTTAAATTCCTTTTCATTGTTTAGAAAAACTGTCCAGTTATTCACTAGCCTGGGTTCCTAATGACTTTCTGGTATTTTCAAAACTCAGATCCAACCCTTTCAGATGTGACTTGAAATCAATGAAAATATTCAAATAAGACCCACAGGGACCATTTTGAAGGGCATCCCTTACTTGGATGTGAAAGGTACATTTATTTAAATACAGTGGTCATATTACTTTATGGTTGTGATTTTAGAAAGTCAATAAATAACTAACTTACTTCCTCACCCAGATTCAGTGCCATTTGAAAAATGAGGCAGGGAAGCAGATTGAGATTAAAGTGTGAGCATTGTCACTGATAAACTGATGAGAGAATCCCCCTTGAGAAGTATGTCCAACAACCTAGCTCAAAGTTAGAGAGCTTTATATACCGGTCATAGCCTTCATTCCTGACCCCAAAGCAGAGCCTGTCTCACCAGGCATAGAACAGGAAGTCTGAATTTTGCAGTTAGGTGGGTGAGAATGGGCAAAGGGTGGAGAGGGTAAAGGAGGGTTGGTGGGTAGGAGTGGAGAAGAGAGAGAGAGGAGGAAGAGGGGATAGGGAAGGAGGAGGAGAGGATAGGGGAAGAGGAGGAGGAAGAGGGGAGGTAAACTAGGATGTTCATTTTCTTTTTTTAAAATAACTAATCTGTTAAAGCACTCCTTCTTATCAAGGGAAAAATGAGTAAGAGTTAGGGAGTGAGCCAAAAGTGTTACACCAGGAAAACACACATTAAGTAAGCAGAAAGGGGATTCCTAGCTAGCATTTTTCAGGTATTTATCTATTTTAATTTAATGTGACCAACATTTTCCAGAGTTAGATATGATTATTTCTATATAGATAACTTTTAAAGGGCATGTAATAGGTAGTGGTAGACAGGATTTGAACTTGGGTCTGAATACAAAGTTCATATTTGTTCCAATATACTAAGAAGAACTTTTAATTGTGCACAATAAAGCACTGTGTAAGGGAGTGTGTGGCCTGAAGACTGAAGAGAGTATTCCATCAGGGACGTATCATTTAGTGGGGATGTGGTATGTGAAGTGGGCATTGGATAGGATTTAAATACTCAAAAACAAAGTACTCTCTGGGAATAGGGAACGACATAAGCAAAGGTAAGGTGTTGGGAAATTAGCAGGCATAATTTAGGGAACCATAAATAGTGCATATGGAAGTCATATCGAGTTGGGATGGTGTATTGCAGTAAGCACACTTTTCAAAGTAGAAAGAACAGATGTGAGCAAACAAATATAAGGAGTTGACCAGAATCAAACCTAAAGTCAAAATGTTTAAGCCTGGATAACTGAAAAAATGATAGTGGTATTAAAAATACATGAAAGTTAGGAAGAGAGACTGGTTTTACAGTTATTTATCTTTGGATATGTTTAGTTGGATGTACAGTTTTGCAGAGATTAAATACTTATTTTCATAATTCATTCAAGCAACAGCTTTTTCCCTCTTTTTATTGAATTGGGGTGACACTGGTTGACAAAATCATATGCTTCATGTGCATAATTCCACAACACATCATCTGTACAGTATGTTGTGTGTTCATCATCCCAAATCAAGTGTCAGTCTATCACCATTTATCCTCCCTATACCCTCCTCCACCTCCACCTACCCTGGCAGTTATCACACTGTTGTCTATATCCATGAGCTACAGCTTTTATTGAGTTCTTATGATGTGCTAAGAGCTGGGGGTTTAATATCAGTCAAACACAGGCCTGCTCTTGAGCGTACAAGTGGGTGGGCGGACAGTTAGAAATCCAAACAATTAAGGTATAAAATTTCTTTGCTAAAATTCTTATTTATTCTATTGCAGTTTTCCCAATTTTTCCCCCTTGACCCTCCTCAGTCCAGCCCACTGCCTGCTCCTACAGTCCATCCCCACCCTGTTGTCCATGTCCACGGGTCATTCATACCTTCTTTTCATGATTTCCCTTCTCCCTCCTTCCTTCAGAAGCTGTCAGTCTATTTCCTGTTTCCATGTCTCTGATTCTGTATTGCTCCTTAGTGTATTTTGTTCATTAGATTCCTCTTATAAGTGAGATCATATAGTATTTGTCTTTCACCAACTGGCTTATTTCACTTAGCATAATAGTCTCCAGTTCCATCTGTGCTGACACAAAGGGTAGGAATTCCTTCTTTCTTTTTGCTGCATAGTATTTCATTGTGTAAATGTACTACAGCTTTTTAATCTTTTCACCTACTGATGGGCACTTAGGCTGTTTCCACACTTGGCTGTTGTCAATATTGCTGCTATGAACATCAGGGTGCATAAGTTATTTTGAATTGGTGTGTGGGAGTCTTCGAATATATTCCCAGCAGTGGAATAGCTGGGTCAAAAGTCAATTCCACCCTGGCTGGTGGCTCAGCGGATAGGCGCTGGCCTGTAAACCCAAAGGTCACTGGTTTGATTCTCCAGTCAGGGTACATAACCAGGTTGTAAGCCAGGTCTACAGCCAGGTCCATAGCTGTAGGTAGGTGAAAGGCAACCACACATTGATGTTTCTCTCCCTCTCTCTAAAAACAATAAATAAAATCTTTTTTAAAAATCAGTTCCATTTTTAATTTTTTGAGGAAACCTCATGCTGTTTTCCACAGTGGCTGCATCAGTCTGCATTCCCACCAGTAGTGCACCAGGGTTCCCTTTTCTCCACATCCTTGCTAGCCCTTGTTGTTTGTTAATTTGTTAATGATGGACATTCAGACGGTGTGAGGTGATATCACATTGTGGTTTTAATTTGCATCTCTCTGATGGCTAGTGATGTTGAACATTTTTTCATATGAGGCCATCTCAATGCCCTCCTTGGATAAATGTCTTTTCAGGATAAATGTCTTTTCTTTGCCCATTTTTAAATTGCATTGTCTATCTTTCTGGAGTTGAGTTGAATGAATTATTTATATATTTTGGAGATCAAACCCTCATCCAAGGTATCATTGGCAAATGTGTTCTCCCGTAAGGTTGATTCCCTTTTCATTATGATGATGGTTTCTTTAGCCATACAGAAGCATTATAATTTAATGTAGTCCTATTTTTCCCCATTATTCCCTTGCCCTAAGGGATATATTGGCAAAAACATTGCTACATGGGATATATAAAATTTTCCTGCCTGTGTTTTCTGCTAAGACTTTTATCATATCATGACATATTTAAGTCTTTTATCCATTTTGAGTTTACTCTGGTGTATGGTGTAAGTTACCAGTCTAGTTTTATTTTTTTCCATGTACCAGTCCAATTCTCCCAACACCATTTGCTGAAGAGGCTATTTTTACTACATTGTATGTTCAAGCTTCATGTGTCAAATATTAATTGACCATAGAGACATGGGTTTATTTCTGGGCTTTTTATTCAGTTCCATTAATCTATGTTTCTGTTCTTATACCAGTACCAGACTGCTTTGATTATAGTGGTCTTGCAGTATATAACTTGATATCGATCCCTCTAACTTTGTTTCTTCCTCATGATTGCTATGGTCATTCGTGGTGTTTTTGGTTTCATATAAATTGTTGAAGTATTTGTTCTAGATCTGTGAAATATGCCAGTAGTATTTTAATAAGAATTGCATTGAATCCATATGTAGATTGCTTTGGGCAGTATGACATTTTAATGATGTCTTCCAATCCATGAACATGGTATATGCTTCTATTTATTTACATCTTCCTCATTTTTTTCTTTTAGTGTTCTATAGTTTTCTGAGTACAGGTCCTTTATCTCTTTGGTTAAACTTATTCCTAGGTACGTTTTTTGCTACTGTAGTAAATGGGATTGTTTTATTGGTTTCTCTTTCTGATAGTTCATTGTTCGTGTACAAAAATGCCACTGATTTATGAATATAGTCTGTATTTACCGCTTTGCTGAGTTTTCTTATTAGGTTAAGTAGTTTTTTTTGGTGGAGCCTATAGGGTTTTCTGTGTACTCTATTATTTATTTTTTTTTTAAATAATTTTATTTTATTTATTTTTTAAAAAGATTTTATTTATTATTTTCAGAGAGAGGGGGAGGGAGAGAGGCAAAGAAGGAGAGAGAGAGACGTCAATGTGTGGTTGCCTTTCACCTGCCTCCAGCTATGGACCTGGCTTGCAACCTGGTTATGTGTCCTGGCTGGGAATCGAACCAGCAACCTTTGGGTTCGCAGACCGGCGCCTTATTCACTGAGCCACCAGCCAGGGCTGTACACTATCATTTCTATCACTACTATCAACAATGGATAGGTCTTCCAAACAAAAACTCTACGAAAACATTGCAGAATTGAACAACACTCTAGATCAAATGGACTTAAATGATTACTTATAGAACATTTCACCCCAAAGAAGCAAAATACACATTTCCCTTAAATGCACATGGATCATTCTCAAAGATAGAACACATGGTAGGACACAAAACAAGCCTCAGCAAAGTCAAGAATACTATAATCATATCAAGCATCTTCTCAGATCACAATGGCTGGAAACTAGAAACCAACCTCAAGAGAACCAAGATGGCAGAGGAGTAAGTGGAGCCACACCAATATCTTCCCAACACCAAACTGGAATTACAACTTAATTGGGGAGAAATCATCCAGAATAACCAACCAAACTCCAACTGGAGAGAAGTCTTATTACCAGGGACAGAACAGAAGAGCCAATTCATCACAATGTGACCAGTAGGTAGTGCAGAGACATGAGAGGGCTGGTGGGGCTCCCACGGGCAGTAGCTAAAGGGACAGAGAAACACCTCAGCAACCGGGGGCTCCACCTGAGAAGGGTGGGATCTAAACCTCCAACTGGGCTTCCCAGCCTACAGCAACATAGCTGAGAGTAAAACACCACCCAGCTGTGAAAGGCAAAAAGCTGCCAGGTTTAGCCAGCTTGACAGAGACACTGAGTTCTTAAAGGGACCATGCACAAAAATATAGTGGCACCCACCTATCCTGGGCTCCAGCAGAGGATGGACAGAGTGGACTGGAGAAGCTTGGGGAAAGTTTGTGTCAGTGGCTTTAGGGGGAGAGTTGAGGGAGCAGCCCGTGAGTTGAGTGCTGACCCATCCCCCATACAGCCAGCAGATCACTCTTCTCCAAAGGGTGGGAGCCTGAGGGGAAGCAGCAGCCCCACCCATAGGAATTAATCCACCCCACCCAGCAGTGCCTAAACCTGACCCCTGATCACAGATTGTTTGGATTAACAACTAAAAGAGACAAAGACAGTGGATCTCTGGTAGTGTCCAACTGGCTGACTAGGCCCAGACTTGGACATGAGCTGACATCACCAAGCACAGATCCAGGAAGTAAAAAAAGTACACCTCTACTCCACAGAAAGTGACACCACTAAGACAGTAAGTCAAAGCAGATCAATCTAGGAAGCAGAAACAAACAAGAGCCACCTAAAATGGGGAAACAAAGAAATCAACCCTCAACAAATGGAAAGGAGGAATCCCCAGGGAGAGTGCAAAATAAAATAGAGGTGAGCACCCTATCAGACATGGAATTCAAAATAATGATGATAGAGAAGCTCAATGAGCTCAGCCAGCTCAAAGAAAATTACAAACAACTCCAGGGGAACTACAAAGAACTCCAGGAAAGCTACAAGGAACTTATTGAGAACTACACCAGCATTAAAAATGACCTAGAAACCGTTAATAAGAGCCAGGAAGAAATGAAGAATACTATTTCTGAATTGAAGAACACAGTAGAAGGAATCTAAAGCAGGCTAGAGAAAGCAGAGAATTGGATCATTGAGCTGAAGGTCAATGGAGAAAAAAATTCCCAGGCAGTGCAACAAAATGAAAAAAAAAAAAAAAGACTAAAAATGAATGAAGAGGTTTTAAGAGAACTGCAGGACAACATGAAACAATAATATCTGTATCATAGGGATACCAGAAGGAGAAGATGGGGAGCAAGGGATAGAAAACCTCTTTGAAAAAGTAATGACAGAAAACTTCCCTAACTTTAGGAGAGAAAATGTCATGCAAACTCAGGAAGCACAGAGGGTCCCAAGGAAGAGGAACCCAAACAGGCCCACTCCAAGACATATCGTAATGAAAATGGCAAATTTCAAAGAAAAGGAGAGAATCCTCAAAGCAGCAAGAGAGAAGCAGCTAATAACATACAAGAGGGCTCCAATAAGGTTATCTGCTGATTTCTCAACAGAAACACAAACCAGAAGGGAATGCCAAAAAATTTCAAGCAATGAAAAACAAAGGCCTACAATGAAGAATACTCTACCCAGCAAGGCTCACATTCAAAATGGAAGGTGAAGTAAGGAGTTTCCCAGACAAAAGAAGACTAAAAGAATACATCTCCACCAAACCAGCATTGCAAGAGATGATAAAGGGTCTGCTTTAAGAAGATGAAGATTCTTTACCTCAACAGACCCTTAAATAGTTCAGGGTTTAGTTTAGGACCACATAGGAAGTCAACCACAAGTTCAAAAAATAGCTAGAATATTATTCTACAAAATTATTTAAATCCTAGGAATTTTTACTTTTTACCTCAGTTTAGTAGACATAATTTCTACACCGGCGACAAGCTGAGCATTGCAAGTGCCATTATTTCTGAAGGCTTCAACTTGTAAAACACATGTAGAGGAAAAACAGGGTATTGAAAGAAGTAAGACCTGTTCACGGCCAAAAAAAAAAAAAAAAAAAAAAAAAAAAATCAATCTGCTATTTAAGATGGAAAACTCCAAAAAGAATAAGTTGTAGTTCCAGTAGCTTAAAATAAAGTTGAGTTGTATTATTGGAGGGGGGAAGATCTGACTCAAAAACCAAAATCATTTTTTACTATGGGTTTGGCACTGTTTCTAGGACAATTTTCACAAAAGTGAGTCCTGCAATACACCATTCCTGTGATATATTTCATACAAATAGCATTCCAGAGTAAAATAAGTACTAAAGAAAAAAACTGCTTAATTTGCCACAATATATCTAAAACACTATCATTTAACATGTAATAATTATATAAGCTATTGGCATATTTTAAATGTTTTGTATTAACTCTTCAAAATCCAGTATGTACTTTAAATATATATTAAAAAAGAAAGAAAGGAAGAAAGAAACCTACCTCAAGGAAAGAACTTAAAAACTTTCAAATACATGAAGGCCGAATAACATGTTATTAAATAATAAATGTGTTAACAATTAGATCAAGAAATAAATAAAAATGTATCTGGAACAAATGAAAATGAACACACAACAACCCAAAACCTGTGGGACACAGTGGAGGCAGTCCTGAGAAGTAAGTTCATAGCAATTCAGGCCTACCTAAAGAAGATAGAAAAATCTAAAATAAACAACCTATTCCTACATCTAAAAGAACTAGAGGAATAACAACAAAGGCCAGAGTCATAGAAAGGAAAGAAATAATGAAGATCAGGGCAGAACTAAATGACAGAGACCAAAAACGCAATATGAAATTTATACTGTGGTGATGGCAACAAAGGAGACATATTGTATGCTTTGGACATCTGTAATAAATAAGGGGGTCTGAATGGGCTATGAAGTCAGGAAACATCTGACAAAGTGACACCTGAGTTGAGATCTGAAGGATAAGGAAGAATTAACTAGACTAAGGGTACAAAGAGCATCACATTCTTTGCACATGTGCAAAGAGGGGGACATTCACATGATGGAATATTACATAGCAATAAAAAAAGGAATAAATCTCTGCTGGTCACAACTACATAGATGAATCTTGGTAATATAATATTGGGTGAAAAAATGCAAGTTCTAGAGTTTATATACTGCATGATACTTTTTAATGAAGCTTAAAATAAAAACTAACCAATACATTGCTTAGATATAAAAATATATGTGATAAAACAAAAAAAGACAATGAAAAATAAAAATTGAAATTTAGATAAAGTGAGCCCTGGCTGGTGGCTCAATGGATGAGTGCCGGCCTGAGAACCCAAAGGTCGCTGTTTTGATTTCCAAGTCAGGGCACATAACCAGGCTGCAAGCCAAGTCTCCAGCCAGGTTTGTAGCTGGACGCAGGTGAAAGGCAATCATATATTGATATTTCTCTCTTTTTCTTCCTTCCTCCCTGCCCTTCTCTCTAAAAATAATAAAAAATATTTTTAAAAAATTAGACAAAGTGGAAATTCAGAGGAGGAATGGCTGGGGGAAGGATGGGGAGGTTCATAGAAAGATATGTAAATTATTGCTAATGTTCAGGATACTGAGGTGGTTGGGGAGTTCTAAAAAGCTCATTATAGTATTTTAAATACATGAATAAATAGTGTCATGCATAAACCCATTTTAATGATGTGATAAACCAAGGATTATGATTAATCCAATTCTAGGCATCTGAATTTTTTTTTTTTTTTTTTTTTTTTGGAAAGGGATTATGCTGAGTATTGGACCTGCAAAATCTCAGGATAGCTGGAAGACAAGAACAGAAAGGGAAAGCTAGGAAATGAGGGTGCAGAGATGGCTGAGCTCCAAGCCATGCAGAGCCTTGCAGGCCTTTTCAGGCAGTTTTCTCTTTCTCCCTAGATCTGTGGGAGCTATTGAAGGGTTTTTAAGCAGGAGACAATGTTCAGAATTTACATTTTGAAAAATATCAATTTTCCTCCCATGCAGTGAGGTTTGAAGAGAAGCAAGAATGAACATGGATGAAACATTTAGAAAGCTTTGTCTAGACATAAGATAGTGGGAGCTTAGAATAGGGTAGAGGTTGCAGTGGTAGTGGTGACAATGATGATGGTGATGATGGTGGTGTTAGTGATGGTTGTGATGGTGTTAGTGTTGGTAATGGTAGTGGTAGTTCTGGTGGTGTTGATGGTGCTGGTGATGATGGTGACTTCAATGTTGGAAATAGGGTTAAATGGACAGATTTGAGAATATTTAGGAAGTAAAACCTATAGAATTTAGGGATAGATTTGATATACTCATGTGTTGGTAGAGAGGAAGGTATCAAAGATACTTAATAGATTTTTTTTCTTTCTTTTTTTTTTTAATTTTATTGTCGTTGTATTACATCCATCCCCTTTTTGCTTCCCTCTGTCCCCCTCCCCACCCACCCATTCCCCCCAAAGTCAATCCCACCTGTTGTCCATGTCCATGGTTCCTTTATACTAGGTTCTTGTCTAAACTGCTCCCCTTTCTTGCCTCTGCCTCCCCCCTCCCAGATTTTTTTTTCTTTCTTATCAATAAAATGGGGATGGGGCAGGAAGCAGAAATCCAATAATTTAGTTTGGGGCATGCTGAGTTTGAGGTGCTTTTCTAGGTTCCAGCTCTTTCTCAACTCCTTTTTAGAGATGGTGATCTCACTCTTCTCTTTGTTGTCTTAATGAGAGCTCACAAAGTCAAATTCTGGGGCCAAGCCAGTAACTGGAGTAAGTGAAGCAGTTTGGATCAGGGAGACATTCAGAATGGAGGGGACTTTGGTGAACTGTGGAGAACATGACTCATCAAAGGGTGGTTGGGGCTGCAACTGGGCTTAGCTATTGGGAGCCCCAGTTGCAGGCTTTTGATGTTTCAGAAGGAGGAAAAAAAAAAAACCCATCATTATTATGTTTATCTGTTAGCAACTAATTTAACACTAAAACAAAAACAAAAACAAACAAAAAAACCCTGCTGTAAGGCACAGTCCTATAGGTCAAACAAAAATAATCTGTGACCCATGGGCAGCGAGATGAGAATTTCTGTCCTAAATCATTCATTACTATTAATTGGTCAAGTACATTTTCAGTGCAATTATTGGAATAGAAGTTTTCTGATAGCATAGCACTAGTAAGAGGTACTTGTGTTTGAATTTTAGCAAAATGTATTATATACTCAATTTTAGAACATTTTTAATTAAAAAATATTTCATTTTGAAAATTTAATATTCTCAGAAAAGTTGCATGAATAGAATAACAAACTCCCATATACCTTTGCTCAGATTCACCACTTGTAAGCATTTCTCCACATTTGAATTCTCTTTACCCATTCATTCCTCAGCCCTTGCCTCCCACATCTGAACCATTCCAGAGAAAGTTGCAGGCTTCATGACCTTTAATACTGCAGCATGTGTCCTCTAAGTACAATGGCAGTCTCTTATATAACTATAATGCAGTGATTAAATGAAGGACTATTATCTAATATACAGTTAATATTCAATTTTACATTATTTTTCTCATCCAGAATCCAGGCTGGATCACCCATTGTATCTGGAATAGTTCCTCATTGTCTTTCATGGCAGTGACATTTTTGAGGAGTACAGGTCAGCTGTTTTATAGAATACCCCTCAATTTGAGTTTGTTTCCTCATGATTAGATTCAGATTATGCTTTTTTTTTTTTTTGGCAGGAATACTCTGTAAGTATTGCTGTGTTTCCAGTATATCACATCAGGAGGCACATGATGTCACTTTGATCATTCAGGGAGGCTCGTGTGTGCCAGATTTTCCTACTCAGAGGAACATACCCTTTTTGTAATCAGCAAGTAATCTATGAGGAGATAGTTTAAGACTCTGCAAATATCCTATTCACCCACAAACTTTAACCTGATATTTTAGAACTTGTTGAAAATTTCCGTATGAATATCTTATTACTATGGAGGTGACAAATTTGTGATTTTTAAAAACTAACATTTCTGCTTCATTTATTAGCATTCCACAGTAAAGAAAAGCTTTCTTTTCCTTTTTCCTGTTACAACTTTTTGTATCCTGATAGACACCTGGATTCTTTTGTATCAGTGTTATGTAATTGGCTGGTAGGAGCTTTATCTTTGACTTGTTTTCATCAGTTTTTGAGTATTTGAGTATTTACTTTTTGCACAAGATGCTTATGGCTCCCTGCTTTAGTCATGTACATTTTGAATCAGCCATTTGCCCAAGAAGCCCTGCTTTCTTTTAGTGGGGAATATATTTTGAAACTAAAATCTGGGTACCAGGTACACTTATCACTACTGAAATGTTATTTATTCTAGGTGCTTTCAGTGGATGGAATTAAGAGGCATATATATTTAAAAATTAATTGGTTCATACTGATACTTCTAAATTTAGTCAAACACCACAGTGAGTACCTGCCTCCTAACAACATCACTGTATTTGCTCATTTAAAGAATGAATTTTTAAATTGGAGAGTGTTCCTCCTTTTCCAGCTGTTGAGATAATTTATTTTGACATTCCTCAATTTCTATAGTTTTTCTAGTTAATTTTCTCACATTATAAGTATGTCAGGGTTTCTCTCTCTAAGCATATCTGCAGAGAATTCACCATGTAGAAGTACTACATTAATACTATTTATCATAAATCATACAAAGAACAATTCGCTTTCTTTGATCGAGACTGAAATAAGGGTTGTGGATAATAATTTCCATCTGCTTGGCAGTTTAAAATTTACGAAGTACTTCTTTACATGTACTACTTCATTCATAATGGTTTGAATTCCAGGTCCCAGACAAAATGAATAATAGATAAATGCAGAGCTTTTTGAATGTTTGACATAGCAGAGCTCAAATAATACCTGCTGATTTTTTAAAAAGTTGCATTTAGAAACCATGATTGATGAACACGTATCATATAAAATCATGAATAATTCTCAGCAACAGATAATCTAAAACTTTTATACTTATGTTGGCATTATTTCATTGGCACATTTTGTCATTGTTATCTTGTAGGAATTTTGTGTCTTGTTTTGATTTTTTTGAAAAGATACCTGCTTCCTAAACATATACCAAATTACAAATGCCTTTAAAGCAATGGTTCTCAAATGTGACTCACATAGAATGGTTTGGGGAGATGGAAGTGGAGGGTATACCTCTCATCCATTAAATCAGGATCTTAGGGTATGCATCAGTACTTTTTACAGCCATCCAGAAGATTCTGTTGAGCAGCTAGTATTGGCCAAAGAAAGGCTATGCCAAGTTTTGGTGAGAGTGGGTTGGGTCATAGGGAGCTTGTTGATACAAGATAATACCACCTGGTTCTCCATTTAAGAACTGCGTTCCATAATCTCATCCTCGTTTGGCCACAAGGTAATTTTACTCCTCATCCTTGACCTATTTTTGTTCCGTTTGGCCTTTACTGTTGCACTCACTGCACGTTTACTGACGTATCTCCCTTGTTTTGTCTTCCAGGCTTCTCAATTACTCTTTTTCTTACTCCTCCCCTCAAAAGTATTATCCTTTCTCCTCTGTAACAGTTGAAAATTCAGCCATGCCTCAAGGCTCTACATCAGTCTAGTTTCCGCTGTCAAACCTCCCGGACCGAGCTGGGTCTCAGTAAGCTTTCCCTTCCAGAATTTATGATGAAGCTTGTGGCATGGACCTTCTATTTTGTCCTCAAAATTGAGTGCCCTGTTCATATGTCTTAATCTTGCATTTAGATTAAATTCTTTGAAGGTGCTGTCTGTTCCTGGACAAGTGGTAGCAGCTGCTAAAATATCTGTTGATCTGTAATACAGTCAATTCATTGAACTATTCACAGAAAATGAGAATCAGTTTTAAAAGTAAGAAAGATAACTTGTGGGACTTTCCGGGAGAACCTCTGATAAGGTTACACTGACTATCACATGCACATTCATTGAATTTGAAAGGATCTATGAATTTGAGTATTCTTTAGTATTTGTAGAATTCCTATTCTCTCTTCCAAATCCAGAAAAAGTTGGGGAAGTATTTTTTTGTTGGGGACACAATGACATTGACATTGGGAGAGGTGGAAGTGTGGTGTATGCTTTGTAAAGGGGAATGGCTTTTTCATACAATTTTTTCCTTGTGATCATCATTCTAGGTAAGACTATTGATTTTCTTTTTAAAAAATGCAATGGGTAATACCTATTCTGGTTGCCTTCCCGATGTAAGGGTAACGTAGTGGTTTGGGATAACAGACAGCATCCTAAGTAACAAGAGACTTCTGATCCGAAAGCCCTGCATTCTGGAAACCAAGACCTGAAAGAAAATGTCCAGGTACCTCTGAGCTAGGATAGGCCAACACTAGGGAAAGGGTGCCACCTACTGACTAGACATAGTCACATTTTTTTCCTGCCGTTTGGGTTCAGAGCAGGTGTTGTCCCAAGGAGGTTTGTCCCAGGAGGCCGAGGAAGTTTTCTGCCACCACCCATTGTGTTTCTCAGGGGAAGTTTATGAGGACATAGGCACACAAAGTGAGGTATTGCAAATGTGTGTATTCTACAAGAAGCTCTTTTCAGAAAATGAGTTCTCACTTGGTGCAAAAACGATAGAAGTAATGTTTGATTGAATACTATTAGATAAAGTTATGGTTCTATCACATGGATACAAAGACAGCTGTGTTGTTAGGGGGTGGAGGAGGCAGAGGGTGAAGTTGAGTACTTCACTCTGTTTTAGAGTGGTTTGATCTGTTTAAAGGTTTTTAAAATAGATGTCCATTTTTATTTAAAGATAAAACTTTTATCTTTAAAACATTAGTAAACGGAAAGTTTCAATAGAAAAGTGTTGTTACCTATAAAATAGAATTTTAGAGTGTCTCCTGAAGTGAGGAGACACTGATGAATGGAAAACGACACCATTGTCTCCCCATAAATTATTTACCTTCAAGCTTCTCCTCGAGGAGATAGTCATAGTCACTTGTCTTCTCAACAGCCTACTGGGCCAATTTGAAAAGTGCATTAGAGGTTTATAAGATGGATGGATGGGTTTGTTTTCTCCACTGGAAAATGCATCTAGGACACATGATTATAGGTGTGAGAAAGGCCACTTCCTAAATCAACTGACACCCAAAGTTAATCTTTTTCAGTTCTTTACTGAGAGTGGAATCTTAAAAGAAAAAAAGACATGTTCATTGAGTCAGTACACAAAAGAATGGGAGAGCATGGCAGAACCATGAGGGATGAGAAGGAAATGTTCTTTCAGAATCCTAAGGAGAACTTCACAAGCTGCATCTTGGCAAATTGGCTTTTGGGGGCTTCCCATGTCCATCCTCAGCAGCACTTAATCTCGGGGGAATTCCAGTCCTCGAGCTCCTGATAAATGAAGTCACATTAAACTTAACCCTCCATTAAGATGTACTCTCCCATGGCTGGTGTGGCCCATGTGGTTGAAATGTATCCAGTAAGTAAGAAGTTGCAGGTTCAATTCCAGGTGTGGGTGTGTACAGGAGGCTGGCAGTCCATGTTTCTTTCTCGCATCGATGTTTCCTTTTCCTTTTTCTCCCTTCCTCTCTCCCTAAAAACAATGAAAAAAATGTCCTGTGGGTAAAGATAAAAAAATAAAATGCATTCTCAAGAGGGTTATACCTAAATTAGAATGAGAGTGCTGCTTAGCCCAAGGGCATAGTATAATAATAGCCAGTCCTTACCGGGTGCCAGGCTCTGGTTGAAAAGCTTTCCACAGATCAGTTTATGAATGCTTCCTACAGTTGAATGAAGTCGGATTAGCTTAGGCTCAGGGATAGAGTTTAAGGAACTTGTCCAATGTCCCAGAGGTAAGGAGTGAGAGGGCTAAGATCTGAGTCCACTCCTACCTGTCTCCAGAAGCAATACTCATTGGTGTGACCTCTGAACCTCTAATTGTGTTATTTTAGAAATTGCTAGTGGAATTATCTTGGAGCTAGAGAACCTATAGAGGACCCCAGGGTTTATGTCTTTCTTAGATTTAAGGGGATATCCTTCACTGTGGTTGACAGAGGATCCCTTACTTTCTTTTACTTTTTCTTTTCTTTCTTTCTTTCTTTCTTTCTTTCTTTCTTTCTTTCTTTCTTTCTTTCTTTCTTTCTTTCTTTCTTTCTTTCTTTCTTTCTTTCTTTCTTTCTTTCTTTCTTTTTTTTTTTTTTATTGAAGGTCATGTAGCTCCATCTAAGTTCTAGACCTTAAATGTAGAAGCAGTATTTACCTGCTGTCTCAAACATGTGTGTGTACATGTGCATATGCATGTATCTGTTTTTGCATGGATTGGGGATTTGAACTAAGAATAGGAATACTGAAAAAATAGTATAAAGAGCACTGGACTAGGAGTCACAGGTCCTCAATTCTAATTCTGGTTCTGCCGTTTACAACAAAAATAACAATAGCAGCTAATCCTTGAATGCTTACAATGTGTCAAGCACCATTTCAAACATTTTACACAAATTAATTCACATAATCCTCCTGACTGTTCCCTGGATAAGTATTATTACTATCATCACCATTTTACTGATGAGAAAATTGAGGTACACAGCAGTTAAGGTACTTGTGTAAGGTCATTCTAGTTAATCATTGGTAGGGAGTTAGCTTAAATTCAGGACATCTGGCTTACTACATTAACTATAATACTGTTTCTTGGCTAACTGATTTGCAAATTGTGTTGGTTACCCTTTGTGGGTTTTAGCTTTTTCCATTTATATATTCATATTTTTAACAAACATTGAGTCCCAAGTTCGTGTTAGACCTTACAGATCAGGTAGAGATGGAAAAAACCATAAACATTGATGTCCTCCCCCTAATACATGCATGGTACAAAATGCATAAGAGAGGACCCATATGTAACGGGCTGTACCAGGAAAAGCTGCAGGAGAAGCTAGTTTTGGAACTTGATCTTAAGGCTGGATGCTGATCCAGAAAGAGCATCCCAAGCAGAGATAAAGCCCAAGGTAAGCTTGGGAACTCTAGAAACTAGTCCCAGTTGACTGAAGAACATGGTATTGGACATAGAGACAGGTCCAGAGAAATAGAACGAGGTCTGAAGTTAAAGAGTCATACCCAGGACCATTGATATGTGAAGTAGTGTGTAAATAAATTCATGTAGGAATAGACGGAGGCAGAAAGATCAGCATGGAAGTCAGAGAAATGGTCTGGGTGAGGGAACTGAGGACCTCAAGTGTACTAGGGGAGGGGACACTGAACAATGAGGATTGTTCAGAAACTGCCAGAACTATTGGGAAAGTAGGATGGGGAGGGGTGGGAGAGGACTGAGGGGATGGTATGTGGTCCAGTGAGCAGAATGGGCATATGAGAGGGTAACAATTACTTATGAAGGAAGACTGTTCATTTGCTGACTTCTTCAAGCTGGAATTCTTGTGGACTCTGTAGGCAGACACACTTGGCCAGTTATTGGATTTGTATGGCTAAAGCTCAGAGTAAGGATCTTTAGAGGAATATGATGATGATATCTATGTATCAGGCATTCCCCACCCCCACATTATTTCTAATCAACAGAAGATTACTGCTGTGCTTGTGTGTGGCTTTCGTTTTAGAGTTTGTAGAGTTCAGAAATTGGAAGACTAGAAATAAGTACAGGAGCTACTGACTGGTTGAGTAGTCTGGGAGAGAAATTTAACCTTGGTGTGTAAAATGGGGGTAACATTACCTACCTCTTAGGGTTGCTGTGAGAATCAGATGAATTAATATATGTAAAGTGTCTGGTCTGGGTAAGCATATAGGAGTTATTGGTTATTCCTGTTGATGAGTAAACTAACAAAATGACTGGCTGAGGATGGACAGATAGCAGAGTCAGGATTACACAGCTCAAAGCCTCCTTAATTTTCATTTACACTTTGGAGTGAGAGCAGAGTTCTAACACAGATGAGAAAGAAGCAAAGAGGATTGTGTGAACAGCACATTCAGGTGGCCAAAGGAGGAAGAGGAATAAGTAAAAGAACAAGGAGAACTTAGCAGGAAGAATAGGAATACAGAACTTAAAATAATATGTTTTCTGTTTGCTGATTGTTAAATCAAAATGGCCTCACTCTAAAAATTGAAACATCATAAATGAAATTCCTTGATCTAGCCACCTTTCCTGATTCTTTGTCAGACAGCCATTGCTAACAGATTATGAAAAAACAAACAAACAAAC
The DNA here is from genome assembly GCA_004026585.1 of Noctilio leporinus. Classification (NCBI taxonomy): domain Eukaryota; kingdom Metazoa; phylum Chordata; class Mammalia; order Chiroptera; family Noctilionidae; genus Noctilio; species Noctilio leporinus. The sequence goes on along the minus strand of PVIW01003022.1, from coordinate 161,284 downwards.
AAACACAGGGCATTATAGTATCAAAGAAAATGGGAGACAACTCAAAAGAGCAAAGATGTTTGATAAGGTGGGATGCAGAGGGTGAGAGCCATGAGGCTTGGTGTCGAGGTGGGCAGAGAAGGGACATCAGTTTAGATGTGGGAGTGGCAGATGATGCAGGTATGGAGCTACTTGGGTGTGGAGGGAGAGGGCGGTAGGCTGATGAAGCTTAGGGACCTTTGCTCAGAATAAGGTACTTAAAATGAAAAGACATAGGATTACAGAAAGTAATTACTTCTGTCCACAGGCCCCTTGAAATTCAAAACTCCTGTAAGGACACTTTCAGTTTTAAGATTTGATATCAATATAGTCTCTATCCTTAGAAGCTGAGTCCCGCTCGCTAGGACCAACCTGATTTTAGACAAGGACCTATCTTCAGGTGAATTGGACAACCTGAAACATAGAGAACTTGTATAAAACATCTATATTACCACTTCAACTTACTCTACTTTCAGAGGGTTGTTGACAGAATGGAAAGTGCTCTGGAGACTTTATGTGCTGATCAAAACCTCTTGGTGTTAAAAATATAAATCCCCCAAGACATGAGGTGGGTAATCCTGGGTTATTAATTCATTACTGGAGATTCTTGGTATGTTTCACCTGCTTGGAAGATAGTGATTTGCTTCCCTGTGGGGTTGGATCTGTTCCCTTTCATCCTTATGGGCATATTTGGGGGTTAAATTTGCAAACAAAATTTAGAAAATCACCAGCGACTCTTCTTGGTTCAGGTTGTGGGCACGAGGAAGCCTGGTAGCAGCCATGGTCCAGGGTAGATTCTTTGGGACACATTCACTAGAAAAATGAATTTCTGATATTTTCCTTATCACTTGGAAACCAGCTGAGCCTGCCTATGAGGTCATTATTAATATAGCAGAGAAGAGGGTTTGCATCAAATAAACTCATTTAATGTTCAATTATATTTTTTATATTTTTTCTCAGGCCATAGGACTATGTCTATAGGAAAAGAGTTTTTCTACTCTTTGTAACTTAAAATTGAAATCATCATCCCAACTACATACACTATTGGAAGTACTATTTTGAGTTGGCCCTATGTAATATGAAATAAAGAGAAAAGTGTGTAGCTGAATCCTGATATGGAAATCCAGACTTAAAAATATTTTCTAATGGTTTGGCATTGCAGGATAAATTGGTCATAGTTTTCAACAACTCAGCTCAAAGCCAAATGCTCTTTGCATTCAGACAGTGATTCAGGGACCATGTCTTATTTGGTTTCTTTGAAAATAGAGCACAGACATTTTTTCATACCTTCGAGAGAAGTCTTGTGGCCGCCAAATTTGTGCCTTGTAAATGTTGCTGTACCCTAATACAAAGCTTTACATTTTTTCTCAAATGTCTTTTTCAGAGTTAATCCACCATCCCCAAGCTGAGTGGCTTATTGCAGTGAGGGAGGGTCTTCTGATGTAATGTGAAGAAAAAGAGTTGCCCAACTGGTAAAGATAAAAAAAGAACTGAAAGTAAATAAAACACATATGGAGCATTTACTTTCAGAGTTAAAAATGTATATGAGTGTGTGTGTAAATCATCCATCCAAATAGAAATCTAGACTCAGTGAGCCTTAAGCACAATTATGAATTAGCAAAGTTTGCTTTCTACCGCCTTTCTTTCCCCTTACCTGGATATTTTCCCACCACCTCCACCCTTCTTTCTCAGTCTAATTTATGCTCCTTCTGAACCTCAGCTAGAGAATCAGAATTGCCCTAATTTCCCTGCCTACTTCAGGATCCTTCCCTTTACCACAAACTTCTTTTTACTTCTCTACTCCTTCAAACACATATATGTGTCTTGCATCCCTTTTCTGTGGGTTTTGCTGGTCAGAGAGCAGCAGCTCCAGGGGTAATTGAGAATTGTTTAGAAGACTGCTCTTTAAAAAATTCTTAACTCATAGCCATTTACTTGTTCTAATGACCAGATTATGTTTTAAAATTATTTTCTGATTTTGTATTGTTTTTAACAGACTTTATTGAGCCAATTTTGGAGAGCTCAATGGCTTTGGTGTGGTGGGAATTATAGGAGAGCCCAGTTGTTAATTGTGGTGAGGGCAGAGATTCTATTCACAAAAGGTTAAACGGCATGGTGAGATAGAGTAATGGAGGTAACAGATACAGCTGATTTTATTTTATCAGCAAGTGCTTATTTTTGTACATTTGTGGCAGATACTCTTCCACATACTTAAAATTTTTAACTCATTTAGTCTTCAAAACAACACTTAATACTATTGTTACATTCAATCCTGTTTTGCAGATGGAGAAACAGGCACAGAAAGGTTAAGTGACTTCCCCAGGGTTGCTCAGCTATTAAGTGTGGAGCCAAGGCTGAAATCCCAGCAGTGTGGCTCCAGGGGCTGGGTCCTTAACCCATGTCAATGCAGCTGCTCCAGCTTTAGGAGATGACTGCCAAAGTGTGGGACAGAGACAAGTGCTCTTGAGTTTGAAGGTAGGACCCATTCTGGGTGAGCTGACGAGGTCAAAGAGGGCCCTATGGCAGTGGTTCTTCACCTTGGCTGCCCATTAGAGTTACGTGAAGATCAGAAAAGTGCCAATGCACAAGATCATAGTCAGGCCAATTAATCAGACTCTCCAGGGGTGAGACCTGGCAAGTTATATGAAGAGATTCTCTGGGTAATCTAAAGGGCAGCCAGCATGAGAACCACCACAGGGAGGAGAATCGAGAACTGGATGCTGAGAGTGGGCTTGCTCTCAGGAAGCAGGGTGTAGAGGGTGGTCAGGTGGGAGATGGGAGAGCAGAGAACAAGCTGCCTCCTCTTTCTTTCCTCTTTCCCTCTTCTCTCCCAGTCAGGCTTCTGGATCTTCCTCCATCTCCCTTTCCTTTTTTCTCTTCTCTGACCTCGTTGTTTCCCTATTTCCTTTGCTTCTCTCATCTCCTCTGTCAATGCCTGTACCCTCTTCCTTCCTATATCTTCCTATTGCCTCACTTCTTCCAGGTTTTTTGCCATTTCTCTTAACATTGCCCTTTCTCCCAGCAGAAAGTGAGCAGAGGCAGAGCTGAGGCTCTTGGATCAATATTGAGGCCCATTTATAGTGCTCCTGAAGGAAATAAGGGAAGGCCTGGGATGTATAGACCTGGTTCCCTAATAGTGTATTTGTGTTAAATACTGGTAAAGACTATATCCTCTGGGGAACTAGAATGCATGGTACCTGGTGCTGGTAGTGAGAGGAGGGCTTGGAAGGTATATTGGTTTTCTATAGCTGCTATAACAAATTACCTTCAACATAGCGGCTTAAATAACCCCAATTTATATCTTATGGTACTATAAGATAGAAGTCCGACCAGGGTGTCACTGGGCTAAGATCAAGATTTCAGCAGGGCTGCGTTGCTTTCTAAAGGTTCTGCTTCATAGCCTTTTCCAGCTTCTAGAGACTGTCCACATTCCTTGGCTTGTGGCCCATTCCTCCATTTTCAAATCCACCCATATAGCATCTCTCTGGCCCTGCTTTCATGGCTGTCACATTGCTTTCTTTGCCTCTCTTCTGCCTCCCTTTCCCACTTTTTAAGGATGCTTGAGGTTACTTTGGGCCCACCTGAATAATCTATGATAAGATCCCTACATTAAGGTCATTTTATTAGCAACCTTAATTCCATTTGTACCTTAATTTCCTTTTGTCATATAACCTAATCTATTCACAGTCTCCAGGGATTGGGATATGGACATTTTCAGGGTGGACAGGGATGGGGGTCATTGTTCTCCTTGCAACAGAATGCCTCACAGAGTAGGAGGAGAAATGATAGTTACTGTCATTCCAGGCAGGCAGAATAGCAAGTGCAAAGGCTTGAGGACTTTGGCAACAGTTTATGTTTGGTTTTGAGGAACTACAATATTTCAGTATCACTTGCTAGTGTCATATAACAGGTCATTACGGCAATGTACCATTTATATAGTTTATTTTGTTCTTAAATTTTACATATAATTATGTACTACATATTTCATCAAAGTTCATTACAATAATCAGTATTTTGTGGGGGTGGTCTAGTGTTACAGCTAAAAGCATGTGCTATGGAGCCATAGGGAGTCAGTTTTAGTCACACCTCTACCACTTATTAGACTGATATTTGTGAGAATTAGATGAGATCAAGAATGTAAGATACTTTGCTAGGCTCCTCACACAAAATAAGCTCCACATAAATGTGAGCTGTTTTTATTGCCATAATTAAAATGTGTCTTAAGCTTATGGCTCACTTTCTCATTAATGTCCACCTCTTGCTGGAAGTAAAAAGGAAACACTAGCAGGAAGAACATTTCTTTTTTTTTTTTTTTTATTTTTAAAAGATTTTATTTATTATCCTCAGAGAGAGGGGAAGGGAGAGAGGGAGAGAGACATTAATGTATGGTTGCCTTTCACCTGCCTCCAGCCACAGACCTGGCTGGAGACTTGGCTTGCAACCTGGTTATGTGCCCTGGCTGGGAATCACACCAGCGACCTTTGGGTTCGCAGGCCGGCGCCTTATCCACTGTGCCACCAGCCAGGCGGAAGAACATTTCTGATCTATGCAACCTATTCAGATAACATCATTATTATCAAGTTCAAATTGTCTAACTGCAGGGACTAAATTTACTCTAGAATCTAAGGACTCTCTGCCCCTGTCTCTTGTGCCAGAAGGCTCAAATGTATCTATGGCTGAGTTTTAAATGATATTTGGTTATGAAACAACAGACAGAAGACAAGGGAGTTGGAGGAGGGGTGTTGTTCCAAGCTGAACTGAAATTTCTAAGGTAGGATTAATAACATCGGTAACAACAAGAAAAGTGAGTGGAACTCAGATGCCTTCCTTTTTGAAATTTATTGACTTGAGAGAGAAGAAGGGAGGGAGAAAGGAGTAGAGAGGGGAGAGAGAAAGAAGGGGGTGTGGAGAGAGAGAGAGAGAGAGAGAGAGAGAGAGAGAGAGAGAGAGGAGAGAGAGAGAGAGAGAGATTTGTTGTTCCACTTACTTATGCATTCGTTTTTTGGTTCTTGTATGTGTCCTGACCAGGGCTCAAACCTGCCACCTTGGTGTATCAGGACAATGCACTAACCAGCTGAGCTACCTGGCCAGGACCTGGGAAGGTACTTTTATACAAAACTTTTAAATTTCTGAATGTTATTCCAGGAAAATCTTGGCTTTGTTTTATCTGGGAATGAGATAAAGTCCAATTTGAATAGGAATTTAGGAAAGCATATATTTCCTATTAGGTGCTGAGTTTTGTGGTTACATTTGTTAACCAGTAACTGAGGACATGTAGAAATGGCCTGGCTCTTCAAGGCAGCTCTCTGAAAATCAAATGGATAAGCTACTCTATCTGACCCCCAGAAGGCTGACCAGCTGGTTTGAAAGGGGGCATTGTATAATTACTGGGGAAGTGGAATGTCTCTTGCTTAATATTTATTATACTGACCAAATGGTAGGAGGATTTTGAAAAAAGCATGAGGAGCCATAACTTAATTAAAAACAACAACAACAACAAAACCAAGGTCCTGACCAAGTAGCTCAGTTGGTTAGAGCATTGTCCCAAAACACGAAGGTTGTGGGTTTGATCCCTGGTCAGGGCACATAGAAGAACCAACCAATGAATGCAGTTACTTTGACTAGGGGTAGGGGAGTTCCTCAGTCATTAAGTTCATTCCTGGAGTTGGGCTGGGGTTAGTTTCCATTTGAAGCTCTTGGGCTGCGATTCTTATCAATAAAGGAAACCCTTGGTGCGCATGTGTGCTAGCCCGTGTTGCAATTCCCATTCAATCTTTGCAATAACTCAGTCAGTGATTCAGGAACCAGACCAAGATTTTCCAGTAAGTGGCGCAGTTTGGGTTTCTAGGTTTTCAATTCCAAAGTTCACCCTTCTTCCAACACACCACCCTGCCTGAGTGAATGAACAAATAAATGTCCTGTGGAAGGAGGGTTCCCTGCCCTGTAAGAATAATATAGTAATGGTTAATGTAGGAGACTGTTTCTGTAGGAAGCCTGGCCTTCTCCTATGAGCTGAATGACACTAGGAAGATATTCCACTTCTCTCTGCCTCTGTTTTTTCAACTGTAAATGGAAGTTGTGCTAGATCTTATCTCATTGGGATGTTATGAGAATTAAGTGAAATAGCACAGATAATGAACTTGGAACACTATCCCCTGCCTGAAGGGAGCCAACACTATTATTCAGGAGAGGTCTAATTTGGGGGCAATTGGTCATTTGTCCAATGAACAGTAACATTACACTTGTCACTGCTTTACAGAGTTAAAAGGGGACAGAAGTGCTTATTTATATATGTGAAAACCCCCTGAGTGCTTTAGCATCATGGTGATTAAGGATTTGTAGAAAATGTCCAAATGTATTCAATCTCCTTGCAGGTGTATTTAGATCTTGAAGTGAGTCAGGAGTCTGAAAGATCACTGAATCACTTTTTTTTTTTTTCAGACCTAATTCTACTCAAAACTAATTTATTTGTTTTCAGTTGCCTTGATAGTGTCCTAATGCTGTCAAGCCTTCTTTATTTCCTCTCATTAAAAAATTAATTTTCCTCCATGAAACCTTATTCCATATTTTCCTTTTTTCTCCTCATACTTTTCTTTTCCATTATTATTATTATTATTATTTGTAAAATTCAAGGTACGGTACAAATGACCTGGAGGTGGTGGGGTGTCAGATAATGAAGGATTGTGGGGCAGTGGAGGGAGAGGCTTACCCTCATAACTGTGAATACTAAATAGAGACTAAATTTTCTTCTCTGAGAAATAGGAAGTAACATTTTAATCTTCAGTTTTCAACAAAGAGCCTGGGGCACAGAAAGAGAATGATAGGTGTTTAGACTCTTTTGTAGTATTGAAATGGTTACATATGCAAAAAGACAATTGTTAGTGCTATTCATCATCTCTGAAAGTAGGGAAACCATTCTTTCACTTCCTCATTCATTCATTCATTCATTCATTCATTCAATTAACATGAAATACTTACTAGTGCCCAGTATTGTTAAAGCTTATGAAGAAATGTAAATTTTAGGCATTAGAAGATACTTAGACAAGACAGTCTGGGTAAGGTAGCATAATGATCAATGAATTAATATTACAGGTGTATCTAAGTGGCCACTATGGATGATGCTAAGTGGTAAAAAGAGTAGGAAATTGGCTGCCCATGGAACACTATGTATACTAAGAATTAATTTTTATTTTGTTAAACTTTTTGTACACGTCTTAATAATATGTCAAGGAATGTCAGATAAATCTTTGTAGAATATTAAATGTATCTCAGTTATGTTTGTATAAAAGAGGAAGTTTTTTTAACAGTCAAAATAGATGTGGAGACATTGTATGGAGTAAAATATTTCACATTTTGCATTCTAGACTCTGATTTATAGTTCCACCTTAGAAAGTAAAAAAGGTGTGTCAATCATAATTGTTACAAATTGCTGCCCTGGCTAGTGGCTCAGTAGATAGGTGCCAGTCTGCGAGCCTAAAGGTCGCTGGTTCAATTCCCAGCCAGGGCACATAACCAGGTTGCAAGCCAGGTCTCCAGCCAGGTCTGTAGCTGGAGGCAGGTGAAAGGCAACCATACAGTGATGTTTCTCTCCCTTTCTTTCTCCCTCCCTGCTCTTCTCTCTAAAAATAATGAATAAAATCTTTTAAAAATTTTACACCATTGATGTGTAAGCAGGAGAGTCTGGGTTGACTGCAGTTATGGCAAAATTAGTAAGAAGATCAACTGAAATGTTTTATTAGAGTACCAAGCACTGATAATGTTCCACTGTTTTTACTACTCGCTTAGGAAGGTTAAATGGAGATTTTCCATCTTACACATTTAGTTCCCTTCTTTAAGTTGGCAAACACTGACTTTTTCCACTGCATTTGTACATAACTGGACTTTTGCCAGCTTGTGTGTGTGTGTGTGTTTATAGCTAGGCATACTATCACTAGTGCTGTTAGCTCAATTTATCTGCATTCTGGGATTAAAACCTTTTTCTCTCTATAGATAGACACTATACAGGAGTAAGAATCTGATCATAGTTCTTTGCAAGTTTGTAGTTTGCTGTCAGATCACTCAGACACAAATAACAGTTCCGAAAGTGTGTTGTTAGAATGTTCCCTCTGGGAGTCCACTGTGTTCCAGGGCTGTAGCTATGAGATTGCCAACGTTCTTATTTTGTACTTTAGCTTTGTGTGAGCAGACACATAGGATTTATGTCTTTCGTGTCTTTTCTGATACATACTTTGGTACTTTATCAATTTTCTTCCCATTCTTTTAAGTCCAGCTCAATCAGCTAATCTAATCCATATCCTGTTGTAGGAAATTATTCCTGCCTCTTAAATACTCAGTTTTGCTTCTTTGACATTGGCAGTAAGATGCCTGGTACTTTATACAAGTTCAGTGTAGTCTGCACACACTGAAAGAGTATACACAGTTATTTTGTAGGACAGCAATGTTGAAAGAACTTGGGGCTTCTAGAATGACAGATCTAGCTTTGCCTCTCACTCCTTTTAACTGTTTACTGAGCTTCAAATTCTTTGCTTCTAAATAGGAGATTTACCAGTAGCCATTTCATACTTTGAGATGCTGTGAGAAGTAGATTAGATAATATATACAAAGATATACCATTTCTTGCAGGTTTGCTATATCCCAGGAATTGGGTAAAATTCTTTATATAACATCCTCCCATGCATAATGTCTGCACATGTTAATTCCTTTACCCCCAATCCTGGGACAGAATAGGTACTCATTGAATATTTCTCAAATGAATGAGAACTGGACTTGAGCTGGCAGTAGGACCCTGTCTGCTGAATCACCGCTCTGAGTCAGCAGTTGAGATACATACAACTGAGAGTTTCAGAAAAGGAAGATACCAACAGGTTGTAGTTCCCATCTATCTGTGTGAAAGGCTGCCAGGGCATGATTCCTAAGCATGATGGAGTGCTCATGAAGAAGGGAGAATGTCTTGCTGAACTACACTATTTCCTTTCTCACTGTTTCTCATTATTCTTCCCTCCCCCACCCATGTTGACTGATTCAGTCCAGAAGAGGTGCAGATCTTATTCTGAGTCACTCTAGGGTTGCATTCGAAGCATTGCATTTTTACTATATCCCATGGAATGTAAGGACATTGCTGATCTACATTCCTGGCAAAAAAAAAAAAAAAAAAAAAAAAAAAAAAAAAAAAAAAAAAAAAAAAAAAAAAAAAAAAAAAAAAAAAAAAAAAAAAAAAAAAAAAAAAATCAACCAAGGCACTATATGTATTTAGTGGTAAATATCTCAGGAATCTTAGGTGTAATTTTCATTCCACCTTAAAAAAAAAAATGACATTCTCACCCTTGGGCTTTAATAAGTGAAGAGAATTTTGGGGATCTCTAGGTTGATGATTATAACTTTCCTAATGTTTTAATTTCTATGAGCCATTGATTAAAGTGGGGGGTAGAACTCTATTTTTCTCTTTCAGATAAGCTATTCCATTCAAATAGGAAGTTTTGGAAGCTTCTGCAAACCCCTAGGATATCATTGCATGCATCAAAACCATTGTGTTTGAAATTATATTTGAGGGATTTAAGAAGATTTTTTGCAGCCTCCACCCAGCTTTGCCTTATTAGTGCAGAGCAGTCCATACAGCACAAGAATCTGGGTGAAGACAACTTCCTGTGATGCATTGAAGGGTCAGTGTTCCCATCTTGCTCAGCTCCACTCCTGAAGGCTGGTGCTAATGAGAAAGAGTTTTTATGTGAATGTCAGGCATGTTGCAATAACTGGCCACAATGGAGTAGTCATGGCAATTTCCAGCACTTGGTTTCTTTGTTTTTGTGATGTTGCTGCATGCTTCATTTTATGAGTATTTGCTTTTCTTGTATGTGGTTGAACCCATAGATTGCCATCTTGGGCTTGGATACTTGTGTTTAAAAGGAGATAAAGAACAGGGCTAAAAACTAGAGAACTGGCAGAATGACATATCCTAAGCACTTATTAATTTATTTCTCTCTCTCCACTTCTGCTGACAGATATTCTGGTGATTAATATTCTGATGAATTTGTGTCTTTAGGAAAGGGGTAAACATCTTCCTTAAAGGGAGTCTTAAAGAGCAGATCATAACAAGACACAAGAAGTCCTGTGAAAATTGGTCTCTTTTGGGTCAATATCATGGATGCAGACCAATTAGAATAATCTTTCTGAAATAAGGTAAATGAAAATTGTCAGAAGTCTTTTTGGTATGCTTTTCTGGGGTGGATCATTTGTGTGCTTGAGGGTTTGTATTTTAATCGTAGCATCAGTTACCTGAATGCTAATTTATATTTGAGTAAGAGCCCAAGAATAGAATATAAGGACTGGTGAAATTCTAAGTATCTTGAGATACCCTAATTCATTTAATCCTTGAGAGTGAATAACACTTTTGCTGCAGAAAGGCCTAACAAAGATACCTGTTTTATATGAATTGTGCCTTGTATGTGTACTTTATGTATGTACATTGGTTCCCATGGTGGAAGTCTGTGCATCTGTTGCAGTATATGTGTGTGTGTGTGGGAGGGGAGGGCATCAACAGTTGACTAACCTGCCTCTTCAGGGCTCAGGTCAAGCTAAGGAGAAGGGCTGTGGTTACAGCTTTAGGTGGGGTATGAAGCTGAGAATGTTGCATTCTTAAGGAGAAGGTGCTGCTAATAGATTTAACATATGCACGGAATGTACCTCCATTCCTGGCAGCCTGTTTAGAATTCGACATCTTTGTAACATTTCCATCACCTTCCTCTCTCCTCTGCATGCAAAAAATATCCTATATATTTCACCTATGAATTTTTGAAGTTCCATGCATTCAATCCTGTATGTTAGAAAGACACTTTTTTTAACCAGTTTTCACTTAATTTATACTCTTCCCGTTCAGTTACTGAGTATGTTTTTTCCCTCTTCTTTAGGATTTAACATCAAATCCCGTCCAAATGCTGACGCTTTTTCATGTCAAAGGGAAAAAAAAACCCATTTCAACAAATAAGGCCCAAGAAGGCAAAGTGTTCCTTTGATGTTGTTACCGGGTTCTGGAGTTCCTCGACTCCTTGGCGCAAGGTTAGGAGCGTGTGTTAACGTGTGGTGAGGGAGACACGAGCTCAGCCTTGGAATTGGCCAGCCTGGTGACCAGCGAGCCCGCCCCCAGTCCCTCCCCCTCCCCCTTCGGAGCTCACACTCAGGAAGCAGCTGGCTACAGGCCGGCCCTCGCAGCCGCACTAACATCCACACTCCTCACAGGGCCGCCTTCCTCCCCCCCACCCCTTCCCTGCCTCCCTCCCTCTTCCCCTCTCCCTGCGGCCGCGGCGCCCGCTGCTCGGCTCTCTGGGAGCCCTGCGCACGGCGCGCTCGGGCACAGCGCCGCCCCTCCCGCGCTGCCCGTAGCCCTCCAGGCTCGCACCAGCACTTCCCCGACGGAACCACGGAAACCAATTAGCCAGTATCCCAGGCCGGCCCCCAGACGCATCCCCCGGCCCAGGGCGAGGATGAGCAGGACAGGCGAGACACAAAGTTGAAACTCAACTTTTTAAAAACACTATTTGCATGCGTGTGCGTGTGTGTGGAGGGGGGGGATGAGCTGATGCCGAGGGTCCAGCCACCCCCCTCTGCCTTCTCCTCCTCCTGCCTCTGCTGCCCTAGCACACTCGCACGCACGCAGGACACCGGGCCGGGTTTCGCGCTCAGTCCCCAGGCTTGGATGGGAGTTTTCATTTCAGAAGGAGGCAGAGCCCGTGAAGCGTGCTGAAGGTCTGGAGCCCCAATTTCTCCTAGCCAGCGCTGGCCGCCCTCTATCACTCTCGCAGGCTGGAGGGGAAGGGACCCGCACACCGACTTTGTTGACTTTGTTGTGGAAATCCCGGTTACCTGGTAAGTGGATGCCATAGGAACTTTGCTCGTAGGCAACAGACGGGAAAAACCGGCGCTTTAGAGTGTGGGGGAGCTAACGCTCAGAGACACAAACTAGGGATTAGAAATAGTTTTCCAGGCTGAGCCGGTGTAACAGAGGGTTTAAGGATACGCGCACCCCACCCCCAGATTCTCTAAAAAATGTTTGATGAGATAGATACCGACCCTCACCGAGGAATGGCTCTGTGTTCTTGTCAGTTGCCTAAGAGCGTACGGTGTCAAGAACGGAAAAAAAAAAAAGTTTTAAAGTTTCTTTAATTAGGGAGAGTTTTAATTTTTTTTTTTTCTTTTAAGCTACTGGGGTACATAATCAGGGCAAGTTACAGGACGCAGGGGCATGGTTGTGCATGCCACCCATGAGTCCTCACAGAAGGGAAGCTTTAGAAAAGTGATAATTGATGGGGTGATGTGAGGTCTCCCGCACGCACAAGAGCTGTAGTTGTCTTTTTCAGTTCCACGTGTTTGTGGAGCTCCCTGAAGGCAGTTTTCCATGCTTGTATATATTGCTTAAGCCAACGTCCCCGTTGCTTCAGGAGGTCCTTGGTTTGGGGGTACCCTAACTAGTCCAGGGACAGTCAGGTGATCTGCATCCTTTTCTGGCTTCCCACTCTGCAAAATGCGCAGACACATTCAGACCCGCACACTCCCCACTGGGTTCATCACCTCGAGTTTACATTTTTATGGGGCCTGACAAAATGTCAGCACTGTTTGGAAAATGTCTCAGTTTCGGGGACTTTGTCTTGCGTATGGCTCCAGTTCCTATAAATGACCCCGTGTGTATTTTGAAGTCGGCTGGGCTGCTCTCTGGAAAGCGTGAGTGGGCAGCCGTCTCCTCCTAGACACACACCTTGCCCGGAGTGACACTTCCAAGTTACTCACTGGAGCTGACAAGTCACCTCAGGGATGAGGAAGTTACCCAAGTGTCTGGAAAACTTGGCACTGACAGATGTGTCATCCTATGGATGATTCAATTAGATACCCAGAGAGAGAAACTTTGGGAAAGGTAGTTACTGGCATCACGGGTCGAGCCCTGGACATGGTTGGGGGTATTTGTGAGGAAAAAAGCAAAAAGAGACCTGAGGGGTCGGGATACGAGCATGGCAGGGGCCGTTCGCTCTGGGGAGCTGCGACCCACCGGCTTTGGCTGGGCCGGGGAGTCCGCTGGTCCCGGCCTCCTGGGCTTCCCAGCTGAGAGCCAGCAGCAGTGCTCTTCGCCCCAACTTACTCAGGATTGGGTTGCACAACAGGAAGCTGGCACGAGTTTGTTTTGTCTTGCAGAGTTCGCTTGGGAATGGGGCTGAGGGTTTGGGGCCTCAGCCGCCCGGAGTAACTGGTCGCATTAGCGCGTGTAGAGCAGGGCCATATTGCTGGAGCTCTCGGACGTGCCCCTTGTTCCCTGCCTGAGAGCCTAGGGTCACGGGCCTCAGACCCCATGGGCCATGCCAGGGGAATCAGGAACAGATAAAAGCCACTCTCCTCCTGCCTTGTCCCAAGCTACTCTCCCTCGCCAGGCGAGTCCCCAGCACCTCTACTGATCTCTCCACAGCTTTTGTCCAGGAAGAGAGGCCCCTGTCTCTCTGCCCTGTGTTCCTTCTGCCTCCTTACCCCGACCCCCCCAGGCTTCCCAATCACCTTGTCGGCCCCCATCCCTGGAGCATCCAAGCGCCAGGCAAGGGTTGTGGGTGGGTGTGGAGGTACTTCCGGGATCGAGTGCGCAGCGTCTGTAGGGACTGGATGAACTCCGCAATTGGCGGCCCGTTTTATAGAGAGGAGGGCTTTGAACCCTCTCCCCACCTATTTTCAGGACATAAGCATCTCCCAGAATTCAGGCTGGTGGGTCCTGGAGGTTGTGAAGACAGTGATATTTATGCAGCTGCCTCTTGTGGACCAATTCCCTTTGGGTTATGGGTACTAGTAATCTCAAATATAGACTGTTAAAGCTAGATGCAACTCTACTTAGCTGTTACCTGCCGGTGAGGAAACCGAGATCCAGAGACTTGTAGAGATTTTGCCCAAGCCCTCACAGCCAGTTGTCCACAGACACAAAACAAACAGTCAAGTTTCCCAGTCTCAGTTCAGAGAGCATATTATTGGCCTGAAGGTGAACTCAAGACAAACGCAATCCTCTGTCCCCTTTGAAAGCCTTGATGAGTCATGATTTCTGCCTTGGGAGTTAGCCAGCCTTCTGTTTCCCCTTCTGTTGCATTCCCCACTAGACCTCCCTTTTTACACTAAACTGGAAAACTTTTTTTTTTTTGGTATAAAATGGATTTTTGTTACTTTAAATCCTCCCCATCGCTTCTCTTCGCCCTCCAAGTTTGTTGCGAGCGGTGATGTGTGAAACAGGTGCACCCTGCAGAGAGTTTGCAGACAAAGGCTGCAATGAAGGTTGTTGGGGAAAAGTTTGAAGCCATTTAGACAGGAGTTTGTGAAATTGTTATTTTTGCAATTGGGAACATGCTGAAGTTTAGGGATTGCCTTTAAACGCACTGCAGTTGTTACATGTTTTCACCAGTTGTCTTTGCAATCAGTTTAACTGCCCTTAAAAGGAAGGGGTGGGGGGGCATTTCTTTTCCAGTCACTTTCAAAATGACTTTTCTTACTGGTAGTTGAATTCCTTTCCTTTGTTGCTTAGAGGGCCAGCAGTCCTTGAATATTTAAACCTAGTTCTTGCTATCACTTCCTCTCTCCTTGGTTCACCTTAGCCCAGTTTTGAGGGATAATCTTTTCTCTTTCTTCTGATTCAACCCAGCTTTCTTAATTGCAGTCAATTTGTCAGCGATTGAATACCTGGGATAGGTTGGTTTCTTTGGGAGGAATGACCATTATTCCAAATAGGAAAAGCAGCCTTTTTTTTTTTTTTTTGATGAACTCCAGGGTTCACCTAGTGGGTGAAATTCCTTTTGGGTTAAAATAGTCAGGGTGGGGAGGTTAAATATGTTTTATACCAGCTCGCCTTCATTTATATGGCAGCAAGTGATCTTCTGATCATGGATCATTTTAGATGAGAGTTCAGTGTGCTCAGTCTTTTTTCTATGAGTGTTCTTTCCTGCTAGTAGGTTAAATCTGAGGGTATTCTTATGACTGTTGTCACTCTTATATTGTAGTTATTGATCTCTGGAGTTGGGATATTAATTTGTAATTCTTTCATAACATAGAAGTGCTTCTTGAGGGAGATCCTCCAGAAACTGGCATCCTGTGCACATTTTCTTAACTGGAGAACTAATTTTCTGTAATTATTTCCTGTAGACAATATTATAAAGAAAGTGGAAAAATAGGACTTTAATTTTCACTAAGTTTGGCTGGCTCATAGACTCAAAAATTAAAAAGCAAATAAAAGGCACGTAGGAAATCTGCAACAAAAATGTTTTACCTTGTTCATTCCAGTAGATTGGGACATATAATATATCTTTAAAGTGACACTAACATAAAATTTGATTAAAATTGCACAAATTCCAAAATTTCCATTTATTGTACTTAAGATAAAATTGACACAAATTCCACTTTTTAAATTGAAATAAAATTTTGACACAGAAAAGTACATATATCTTACGCTTGATGACTTTCACAAGCTGAACAAAACTAGATAACTAACATTCAGAGCAAGAAGTAGAACATTATTCACATTCAGAAACGTTATTATTTCCTTTCAGCCACTGTATTTCCCTTAGAGTAACCACTGCCTTGACTTCTATCATATATTAATTTTACCTTTTAAAAAAAAATCCTCATCTGTGTGTATATTTATTGATTTTGAGAGAGAGAGAGAGAGAGAGCGACATTGATATGAGAAGGAACGCTGATCAGGGATTGAACCTTCAAACTGGGAATTGAACCCTCAACCTTTTTGCTATATGGGATGACACTCCAACCAATTGGACAGGACATAATTTTACCTGTTTTTAAAGTACTTATGTGAATAGATTAATTTAGCATGCATTAATTGTCTGTAACAATTTTTTAATAAGTAAGTTAATTTGGGCACTAATTTGGACACTAATGAAGTAGAAGCCCTATTTTCTGTACTAAAGATGGTCTGTTAAGGGTGACTGAACAGACATAGTGACATACAGTGTGAAGCAAGCTTAAGGTGAACAAGGAGAATACTGAGGAGCAACTTTCACTACAACAACCCAAGATGCATGTGGCAGTCCCTCTGTTAGGACCGACATCCCCCCTAGTAAATAGAGTGCCTAGTCTTAGTACTGAAATGGTACTGAATATATATATATAAATATGAATGAATAAATAAATATATATATATTTTTTGTGGCTCTTAGCTAGGATTTTTCATTGTTCATGAGTATACCAAGATGAATGCTAGAGTAATGTGCCTGTTCAGGAGAGTGGAATAGAGTTTAAAGAAATAGATTAGGAGGAATAGACTAGGAAATATGCAACTGTAATTAAACTGGTTCCACAAGCCACAAAGTGTAGAATTCATGATTGTGCTGTCATGCCTTACTTATACTGTATTTTTGAGGTAATAAATAGTAAATATAGGTACAAATATATAAATATATAATTACATATTTTATTTACACCATCTTTTTCAGTATAATAAGCAAAATAATATAAAAATATAAATATGGGAGCATACATGTAGTATGAAAAATCTATATGTATGCTTCATGCAATATGAAAAATATAAATAAATAGATAGGTATAATATAAAATTATATATATATATAATGGCTGGGGAATGTCCAAAGATAAATTATACATAGAACCAAAGCTTAATTAAAATATAATTTAGACAGGAAAATAAAATTTAGACAGGAAAATATAATATAGGTAAATAATTATAAGGCAATGTAGAAAGTTATGGATGTTAAAAAGAGAGGCGTGTAGAGTAAAATGGTCACATTTTTTGGGTCCATCTATGTACCAGGCACTGTGCTAAGCAATAACCTGCATTAAATATTCTGTAATGCTGTGAACTGGGTACAATAGTGTAATTCTCACTATTTTACAGATCAGCAACATAAGAGGTTAAGAGAGAATCTGGGAAGGCCTGAGGTGGATATTCGGGGTGGGCATGAAGGGTGAATAGGATCTGGATTTGGAGAAAAAGAGGGCAAAAGAAGGGAGGAGGGGAAAGACCACTCAGGTGAACTCTAAGGCAATTTATAGGATAAACAGAAATAAGAATCCAACCATGTTTCACTTTGGGAACAAACTCGGAATTTGTAAAACTGGAATCATGAAGGCTTTAAGTAGTTGAGAGCAGATTTGAAATGAAGAAGGCTGGTGGGGCCATTCTTGTCTGATGTGACCTCTTCAAGGCCAGGGACAGGAACAACTGCACATTCCTTCAGGTGCAGTAAGTCTTGCCAAACTCAGATGGGCAGATAGGGTTACAGAATCAGATCAGACCCTGTCTTAGGCTCCTTGATGAAGAGATCAGACTTTCTGAGGATCAGTTATTCCTGAAATTCTGAACCAGATCTGTGAAGTTTTATTTCTAGGCCTGCTGAATACTGTACACAAAAAACTAACCAGATGCCAGGGCTACGTACGAATTTTTGTTATTCTTGTGTGTGAAGAAATGGATTAATGTTTTCCCAACCTTTTCAGCATGACCAATAGATTCCACTTCTGTCTGTAACTTGACTGAGTCATTCATGTAGGGTTTTTTTTTTTTTTTTTTTTAATAAATATGTTGTCATGTTGGTTAAGAGCCGAGTCATTGTTGTGGACATTCATACTTCTTCAGTGATGTCACTGAACATTATTTAACTTGTATAAAACTTCTGTCTACCAACAGCTAAAAATAGTTACATTGCTCACTTTTAAGCAATAACTAATAATACTGAAGGAAAGACATCACTGTTACACATATGAGTATGATAGGGACACTTTATTATATTTGAATATTTGGCTTAATGAGTGATAAATTCAATTTATTTTTAGAATTTTCCATAGGTAGCTATTTATTGCCCTTTTGAGAGGATTGTAATTTTTAGCTTTGCAAATAGCTACTCATATGGGCTGAGTAGTTATTTATACACACTAAATAACAAAGAATGTGCTTTTCATTTGCCATATTTTACTACCTATGTATTTCTTTGTGTGAGGATGAAATTTTTTTTTTTTTAAGAAAAATCTCTAGCCGGTTACTTTTCTTTTATACTTCTGAAGAAACCTTGTGCCTCAAACCATGGCCATGTGCTGTTCACTCTTTGCAATTCAGGTAATTAATTCAGCAGTGACATCATAGGGAATGTGTTCATTTTTCCATTTCAAATTCCTCTTCATAGTATCTGATGGTTAACTCATATTAGGAACACATTTTGAAAAAGGCAGTTCTGAAAGGCAGTTGTGTTCATTTAAACTTCTCCCCTTTTAGCATTGTAAGAGTGAAATTTTATTCCAGAGAAGAGTCATCTACCTTCTGCAAAGGGGATGGTATAAAATTGTCAGTCATTTTGATTCTGATTCTGTTAGTGAGCCGACTGAGTGACTATAGAGCACAATTGATCAATTCATATATACGTACTATGTAAAAGGAAAAGTGCAAGATAGTAGTGGTAGGAGAATAGCTTTGTGTTATTTAATCTTTAGTTTTCAGAAAGCTAAAAATGCCCAACATTTAGATCTTCATTGTAGCTATATTTTGGTATGTGTTTTACTTTGGCTATTCAACTTTGTCTATATCTGCACATCTTTATTTCTTAAAATGTTCATCCTTACCTGATTAAACTAAAATGTTTATTGATTTTAGAACGAGAGGAAGGGAGAGAGAAACTTGGCAGCTGTTCTTGGTAGATACCTGGGCAGTCAGATAGTCCAAATACTTGTATACCTGGCTCTTAGGCTTTTTTAAAAAAAATTTATTTTAGCGTAATGTACAATATAGGTATATAGATATGCATGTGTGAAATAAAACAATTTGAAATACATTGATGCACATCAATAGCTTATGTTTTATTCCAGTTGGTTTTGTTTAAACATTTTTTCACCATTGAATAAGTGATTTCAGGGCCCACCAATGGATTGTCCCTATTTTGAAAAACACTGCTTTAGAGAAAATACTTTGTTAAATCTGTACCTAGGAATTTATGCTCCATAGTCAACTTGGTCCAGTGCATGGGCAAAGGTATGGGTCCTTCTGAACTTATCCATGTTTGTCTTAAAAATATTTTTGGTTCCAAGTAGTATTTATTATGTGTGATTTCTTACAGCTGACCAAGGAAATCCTCCTCTCCCTTGTTATTTTCAGTAGGGCCACAGTTTTTTAGAACTTTCTGTACTCATTGATGAGTTAATGACTGAGGCAAAGTAAATGAAATACTTGTAGGTAATTACTACTAAAAGTGACATTGAGTAAGCGTGGGGGATTTGAGAGTCAGGTAGATACACTGAAGTGTGGGAAGTGAAGTCTAAGAGAGATACTGAACTTTTAGTATTGCCCTAGAGCAGTATTTTCCTGAAGATTCTGAATTTCTTCTAGAATTCCAAAATTACTAGCATTGTGTGTAAGGTTCTCAATGCTGCTTGATTTTTAAGTTAAGATTGACTAGCTAGAGAATGAATTCCTGCATTGGATTTGGTCATTGTTTTTTTTCCACAGTCTTTTCTTTCTCTTCCCCTCCCCTCCTCTTCCTTTCTTTTTGTCCCTCTTTCCCTTCCAGTCCTTCCTTTTTTCTGTTCTGCCCATGTTTACTACCTGTATTTTGAATGTCATAGCCCTAACTTAAATTTAAAAGGGCACTGCCAGATATTTTACTCTATATATTTATGGAATATTATTTTCATTTTTAAGAAAACTTTATGAAATATAAAATTTTAAAAACTAATTAAAATGTACCTCTTACTAATTAGATAGCTAAGGGTTAGTATCCACAGATAAAACAAAGCCAGGGATTCTGTTAGATGGGGTCCGTAATGATTGTATTTTTGAGTGGTCTTTGGAAGAATAGTCTTGAAGGGACCACTGTAATTTGTCTTCATATTTTTAATTGGTATAACTCAGAGCTAAGTCTGCTTTAGAAAAGGTACTTTCTGTTTTTGATTTCATCTTATTAGTGATCAGTGAGTATTGTCTGTACATCTTAGTACTCAAAATAAATATGTTAATAGTCTTTGCATCAGCAGATTAGACCTTGGGAATGTCCAAATGTTTAAATAGTCTGTGTGTACTAGTTATCAGGTGTGAACTCCCTAAGTTTTTGTTCCACATTCCAATAATATGAAATTATCCCAGCCCTATTTCTATGTAACTTCTGTTCTCAAGTCTGTGAATCTATCAGTTTCACTGAATAAAGTTATGAAGCCACGGAAATTATCAACCAAACTTTGTTGTGGGTCACTTTATCATAATATAGTATCCTCCCTTTTAATATAGAGAAAAGATCTTGTACACATCCAATGCATTTCCTCTACAATATTCCCCAGCTTCACAGGCTCATGTTTGCACTTTCCTTTTGTTAAATTGCAGACAAGAATAATTTTGATTTATTGGTGACATCTAATATAGCTGTGTTTATATTGTTGCCAATAAAATGACTTACACGATTGGTTTTTGTTTATACAATCTTTTCTGAGGAGTCAGTCACCTGTGTTAGGACAAGGTACATTCTGCTTATTAAAATGAACTCCTGGGATCTAAGAACATTCAGCTCTATCTGTCCTTGATTGAATTGCAAAATGTGCTTCACATGGCAGCCGTGCATGAGAGTAACTTACATTATCTATCAATAGGCTTTTCATTTCTATATTCTTCTGGCTACAAAAACTGTAACTAGAGAAGCCCATGGGAATAGCATGGTCTCATTAATGATCAAGGCAGTGATGTTGAAAGGGCAATGTTAATGAAATTATACAATCATTAACCCAAAGGGGGGAAAATAAAAAGATTCAATAAAAACTCTACTTTAGATGGCTTAGACATGTGTGTATATATATATATATATATATATGAATCCAGCTCAGGAGAAGTATTTTGTGCCTCATTATCAGGTTTCCTATGCAGGGTAAGAAATGCTTGTGGCATAAGAAATGGAAAATGTAACAAAGGCTAAATGTAGCCTAAGGAAATTAAATGGTGTATGAAAATTAATAATTAACTGGCTCATCAGATGAATTATGACTCTAGATAAGTTTATTAATGACATTTACTAAGAAAGACTTTTGACCACAAATAGGCATTATAGAACTTGTGTTTTGGGAATTTTCTTGAGTGAATGAGTTTACTTTGCTTTTCCTTTGCTTCATCTTTTAATCTATGAGAAATAGTGCCTAGTGCCTTGATTAGAAGGGAGTCATGATTTTTGTATTTTGATTAAAGTCACAGGTTTCCTAGAAAACTAGTGAAATTGTTAAATAGTTTTGTGCCTTAGTTTCCTTAGGAGTTAATATTTTTCTCTTATTTGAATTACAGGAGTATTGTAAGAATTTGAAGGTGATCAGAAGGAGATTTATTAACTCATGTTAACTTCTGTAGTTGAATGAATATTTTTAATTATTTGAACCAAAGGAGTATTAAAAATCAAATGTATCATTATGTCAGATCCTAAGTACCCTAAGTTTGTATTTCTTAATGTTCCTTGCTTTTGTTCTTTTTCTTCTTCTTCTTCCTCTTCCTCTTCTTCTTCTCTTTCTGCTTCTCTTTCTTCTTTTTCTTCCTCCTCCTCCTCCTCCTCCTTGTTCTTTCTTCTTCTTCTTTTTTTTATACTCTGGGATAGAATAGTTGGATGGAGGACAGAAGAAAAAGTGATGCTGGAGAACTTCATTAAGTTTTTAAATACAAAGGTGCTCTTCCAATGGAATCCTCCTTCCAGTCAGGTTTTGATAATGATTAGTTGTGATTTTACTTTTTGGCAAAGTGTAGGAAAATTTAATGCTAACATCCATTTTTTTTTATCTTATAGCATATTGCTTGGATGAGAGCCTTCTGTTAGCTTCTGCTTTGATGGGATGGGTAGATTCTATTTTTGTTTCCATTTCTTCCCAATTTCCTTGATTTAAGTCTATTGATATAAAATCTACATCTTCTTAATTACAATAATTGGGTATTTTTGATAACTGTCCTCAATTATCTGTAATGATTATCACAAACTTCATCATTTTATGGATGAAAACTGTAAGTCCAGGAAAACTATAAATGATTTGCCAATAGAAGAACTCAGGTGTCCTGACTCCTAGTTGATTGCTATTTTCACTCCTACTCAATGAGGATGTCTCTTAAAAATTAACAGTTTATTTCTTTTTTTGTTACCAAGTGGACTTAGAATTATACATTATATTCTTATGTGAATAGACAGAATTTACTTTTAAATTCTGGTATCTAATGCTTGACACATATGTTGGCATGATTAATGTGAAAACATTGGGCGTATTTTCACATATAATTATATTTTGTCTTGAGGCTACTTTTTTTCAGCTCACATGCCATCGATCTATTGGTGTTTTTTCATGGTATTAATCACTTTGCTTTTTGGCTGTTGCTTTTTTAGTAATAAAATTTAAGTACAGTTTTATTGTTTTTTCTTTCAGCCTAAAGGTATTTAAAACAGGAGTGCAGTTGATTAAAAATAAGTATCTAATTTGATAGGCAGGAATAAGTATCTGATAATTAAGTTCTCAGTGTTTTAATTATTTTTCCTTCTCACAAACTTTATCTTATTGATGACCTAATCTAATGCTAAGTACCTACTATGTGTTTTTTCCAGGTTTTTAAAAATTATAATTCCTGCTTGTGTGTGATCTTGCTGACAGAAATGACTCCCTCATTTTAAAAAATTTGGAAATGGGTATAGTCTGCAAATCTGCTGACATTTGTCACTGGACCATGGTTTTAGTGACTCATATTTCCAGTCATGTTGGATAATTCCTCATTTTTAACAAATTGCCGATACTAAGTATTTATCTTGCCTTTTTCTTTTTATTGTACTGAGTAAGTGCTTTCTTCTGCAGGATTCAGAGTGTTCAGAAAATACTATTTTATCAATAAGTGGATAATATAGATGACTAATATAATCTGGCAAAGAATAGATAGAGATTTTATATGAATTCTTGCCCTCAATTAATCAATAAATCAATAGACCAACTGGTAATATAGTAAAATTCTCCTAAATGGACATGCAGATAAAGCATTGGAATTTTTCCAATGTAAAAAAATCTTAAAGCTGGTCTTATATCAGGGTTCATTTCTTATTCCATAAACAAACTTAAATGATTCAGGTTTGAATAAACCTGGATTTATTTGTTCGTTCCTGAGAACTGTAGTGATGGGAAAGGCAGGAACAAGACCTTGGAGTGCTTCTGAGGACTACATGGGATGGCAGTGTTAAATGTGACAGACTAATAAAATTCTTAATAAAACAGATAATTGGTAGGGATAAAGAAAACATTCCAAATTTTATATTAGTAATTTCTGCAGTTCTTCAACATATGGGTACACACAGTCAACTTTGCAGAAGGCACAATGAGCACTTGAAAATTAATTATTTTTGATTTTTAAACATTATTAAAGAAAAAACTTTTCCCAGAAAGTTTGCATTTTTTGATATCCTGTCCTTGATGATTGATGTAGCCATTCATTTTGGAGTTGAGCTGGAGATATTTGTCTAAGACATAGAGTGGGTCATACAGAAAAAGTAGAAGTCATCTAGTTGAGCATATCTGGCCACTACTGCTTTATGTTCTGTTTATATTTCCCGTGTTTGTTCAACTTTGACTTCTTTCTATGACTGTCATACCTATATAAAAGAAAACAGATTGTAACAGTGCTTGCATTCATTAGGAGTGGTGGCACTTGGTGACCTCATTGACTGTACATACATTTTGGGGAGCTATAGGTCAAGGGAGAAGGATTTTTTCCTATTGATTTCTAACCTGGGAGTACTGACATTATTGCATACAGATAGATGATGAAGTCCTGTGGTCATGTCAGCACTTTTGGTGCTCCTCTGCTACTTGAGAAAGGGGGTGGTAGTATTACAGATGGAAGCATTGTAAACTATGGTTGATGTACCATATTTGGTGAATGATGAACATACCTTTACATGGGCGGTTCTTTCCTTATACTTTCCATAAAGCATATTTTATAGCTTTTTCTTTTTCTAGGATCTTAATGGAAGATGAGAGTCTTGTGATATTGATTTTATTTTCATCGCCATAGCTCAGTATTAATATGGAAATCAAGACCCTAATGTTCTGAATATTTGGTACATGGATGTATGAAGCCATTGCAGGAGTCCCAGGCCCATGTTTTCATTTATGTGAATCTAGGGACTATGAAGAATGTATTCTCAGTGAAAATCAGAGATGGTTTAATGTCCTCATAATCTCATTTAGAGGCCATATTTTCCATTAGTTTGTTTACTGGAACCTTTGAGGCATTGGTCTCACAGCTTGTGAAGGTGATGCCTTTTGGTTTTCCAAGACTCACTGTAGCAGAAGTGAATTAGTACAGACAGCTCCTCTAGGGAGCAAAATAAGTTTTGTAAGCTGGCACCAGTAGGTTGGTTATAGTTGCCAAGAGCACACTATATTGAGAAGGGCTCAATGGCAAACAAAACAATGCAGTGATCCATAATCCATGTCTACCATGAATGCAGGAGGGGAGAATGCCTGCCAGTGAACCATGTATTTGATGACCCTGCTCTATATAAAAGGCCCTTGTGCTACACAAGTTGAAAACTCATGGTAACCTATTTTCCATTTTACTTTTAAAAATGCCTGCATTTATTTTTTTAAACAGGCTAAAAACCCACACCATGGATAACTTATTGGACTTTGCCTGAAAGGAGTCATTAGTGCCATTGGATATTTGACCATCTTGGCCACAGGTTTTTTCAGAATGAATGGAAGGTCATGCAGCATGAATCTCCACCGGATATCAGGAACCCAACAGGGGCCTGGGATGGTCAGTGGCCAACATATTCTTCCCATCCAAGCCCATTCAGGGGCTTCTGGGCCCTCGTCTTGTGGCACCACACCAAGCCCTGGTATTGGAAGCCTTGCCAACAGTCTCCATCTCAAGATGCCTTCGGGAGGAGGGATGGTTCCTCAGAGCAACATGGCTGAGAACCCCATCCATCTGCCCGCCTTGAGTCCCAGGAGACAATTGCTCACCAATGGGAAATCACGATTCCAGGCCATCCAGGCCGGAGGCATGTCAGGGCCACACACTTTAAAGCCAAAGCAGCAGGAGTTTGGAAGTCCTTTTCCTCCAAATTCTGGGAAAGGTAGGATTATCTTTCTAGGATCTCTGAAAAGTAGAAAGCACCGCCCCCACCCCACCCCTAGGCCCTTTCCTCAGAAAATCCTATGGAAAAATAAACAATTCAAAGTCAAACTTGATGGTCTCATGATGATATATAGCTTGCTTGGGAAGAGAGGATGTGTACACGTGTGTGAGGACAGGAGGCCACAGTAGTAAATGTGATGTCTCATGGAACTGTGAAACAGAGTGGAAGGTAAGATAGAAAGATCAGAAATGGGGAAGTAGGGTCATGATGGTAGAAGGGGAGGGGCAAGACTTAGCAAGATCCTACCCTCTGGACACAAAGTTCTACTCTGACTCACCAAGGGCTAGATCCTGCAGGCCATGGCAGAGAGACAGGGCTGGTTAGGACTGCCATTATGCTAGTTGGGTGCTTGAAGAAAGGTGGTATTTGGAAGGAAGAGGATAAAAAAGGGAGAAATTTTTTAAATTAAAGATTTTATTTATTATTTTCAGAGAGAGGGGAAGGGAGATAGGCAGAGAAGGGGAGAAACATCAATGTATGGTTGCCTTTCACCTGCCTCCTGCTATGGACCTAGTTGGAGACCTGGCTTGCAACCTGGTTATGTGCCCCAGCTGGGGAATCAAACCAGCGACCTTAGTGTTCACAGGCTGGCACCTTACCCACTATGCCACCAGCCAGGGCCCAGAAGAAATTTTTTTTTAATGAGGACTTAATACATAGAAATGATAAAAATTACTCAAAAGCAAAACCTTTAATTCTTCTAATGTAGCTAGTAACAGAAGAGAGAAAGCAGCTAGAAGAGAATAATGAAAAGATGTATTTTTGTGCTTGTTGGAGCTCTAGAAAGCCTGGTTAATTTGAAATTCAAAAAGAAAGTGCTTTTAGTTCAATAGTGTTTGAATTACCATATATTTTATTTTATGTATTTAATTAATTTATTTTTTGAATTTTTGTAAGTTTATTTGCACCAAAACTGATGACAATTGCCAGCAAGTCAGACCTCACATGCTTCCAAATTACCATATATTTTAAATTTAAGCATAATTGTTGGAGACTAGCAAGTTAATTGAATGACATACTGTCTGTAGAGACTGATGTGGACTTAATGAGATTATATTGCACATGATGTGTGTGTTTGGGCTAGAAAAAGAAAGAGTATGCATCCCATGTAAAGTATAGCTTTGTTATATAAAATAGCACAACTATATATTCCTTTAGGTATTTTTAGTGTTTAGTTTTAAATGTTTATATTAAGTGTTATACCACCAAATAAAATTACTAGCAGCCTGTGAATAGCCATTCAGAGTTACTCATAATTCACCCAGTTATGGTGAATAATGATTTATATCAGGCAAGTAACCAAAAGGTTGTTTGTTTTAGTGTATATATATTTCTGTATATGGAGAAGTTGGTATAAATGGGTAGATTAAAAAAAAAGCAAAGTATATGTGTAGCTTTTTTCTTTTTTATCTATTTATTTTGGTCTTGGTTTGGTTGCTTTATTTCTTACAGCTACTGATGTTAAGTATAAGTATAGGAAAAACTTTCCCTGGTGACTGCATCCAAAATAGCTCTGTCATTGTCAGGTTGCTATGATCATGGCGAGGCAAGCAAAGTTCCTTAATGTCAAGCTCATATGTTTGGATTTTCAGGGGCTGCGGCCCAGTAAAATCTTTCAGCTTATGCTTGACTAGTGAACTGTAACTTACTTTTATATCTACTTGTGTTTGAAATCCTGACTGGCAATAATAATGGTGATAATATTAATAACTTGCATTTATTATATCATAACTCAGCATGTATCAGGCACTGTGTTGAGTGCTTTCCAATACATAGTCTCAGTTATTCCTTACAACAGCCTTGAATTTTATGCTACTGCTGATCAACTAATAAGGGAACTAAGGTCTAGAAAGAATAAGTTACTTCAGCATTGCCAGCCAGTAAAGAGTTTGGAAATATTACTTTGATGGTGACCAGAGTGGTTATAATTATAATAATGGTTTAAAAAATATTTCAGCTGTTTGATTCTTCTCTTCTCAATCTTCGGGCTCCGTGCATGGCTTCCAAGCTTAGAGTGCTTGTTCTGGATCTGCCTTCTTGGGGTGTGTGTGGGCACAGAGAAAGAGTCCAGGGCAACCATATTATTACTCCCCTAGCCTTGCAGGTTGGATACCACCAGTGGTTCGGATGGTGTCGGCAGTGGCTGAGTATCCCTTTCAGATCTTGATTAACAGTTTCTAAACCAAGCCAAAAACTGGTTGAGAATGGTGGCCTTGGGCTTCATCCAATCACTTAACAAATAATTATTGAGCATAGATTATGAGTGAGTCACTGTTTGGGGGATACAGTAGCCAATAAAACACAGTTGTGTTCCTTAAGGAGTCGAATGCAGACAAATGAATGGACAGTTAAAATAAAGCACATTTAGGGCCCTGACAGGAATCCCACTCAGGGTTATATGGCAGCATTTGGAGGGGTTCCTTGCCGGTACTTCCTAAGTGTATCTGGGTGGAGAGGAAGATGTTTAGGCAGATGCTTGAAGGATGAGGGGCTAGCCTTGCAATGTGTGTGTTGTGTGCCTGTGACTGTGTGTACATGTGCATGTGAGGGGGCTGTCTGGAACTAATTCTGGGTAGAGAGAAAAGCATACTCAAAACCTGGAAGGGAGAGATCACGGGACATTTCATGGACTTTCACCTGGTTCCACAGGGAAGGGTTTTAACCTTGGGAGTGATGTGATAAGCTTGAGGTTAACAATTCTCCATGGCTTTATTATTGTTTTTTTCATGGATTATTAACAATGCCATGACCCAGAGGGATAGGTACCAGTCAACCTGTGACTCTGGGGGTGTATTCTGTAGAGAAACAGAACCAATAGGTGATATATCTTCATATATGCAATGGAATATATGTATTATCCATATTCTATCTACCTATCCACCTATCTATCAAAAGAGACAATTAAAAATATATATACTTGCTCACGTACTTATGGAGGCAGACAGGCCCTGAGATCTGTAGGATGTCAGCAAGCTGGAGGCCCAGGAGAGCTGACGGTTTAGATGTACTCAACTCTTGGAACTAGGAGAGACAATGGTGTAGTTCCTTTCTGAAGGTCAGTAGCCTTGAGGTCCAGGAAGAACCTTTATTTTAGCTTGATTCCAAAGGGAGGAAAAAGCCAGCATCCCAGTTCATAGGCAGTCATTCAGTAAAGGACTTTTTCTTTCTTGTGTAGGGTCAAACTTTTGTTCAGTCCTTCAACTGATTGGATGTGTGCACTCTTATTAGGAAGGGACAATCTGCTTAATGTGGTATAGAATATGAAGGTGGTGAAATCCACCTGATTTCAAGGCTTGAGAAGTAGTAGGGGGCACAGTTGAAAACACTTATCATTAGTAATTGTGGTTAAGAATAAAATAAAAGTATTTTTATTTTTAATTTGTATATTATTTTTCCCCAACACCTAGTAAGTTGTTAGCACATAAATACCCTTAAGCTGTTGACACCTGACTGTTTAATAAATAGAAGTGTTCAATGTTCCTTTTGGCCTGGAGACACCATGAAAAAAACCACTGAGACATTAAGAATGTCATGACCTGAGAACATTTGTGGACCTCTGTCCATGTTTATTTTTTTCAAAGAGTAGGCCACAGTCAGTGATGCTGCTAATGGTTGGAGACTCAGGGACATCAGATCCAAGATCATGGAGCTTCTCTTAGTCTTTTTCTTTTGGTTATGCAACAGCTGCCTCACTGTACCACCTGCTCTGAAGTCTGTGTTCTGAGAATGGTGAGGGAGAAAGGAGGAAGGACAAAAGGCAAAAAGGACAAAAGTGGCAACTACCTCCAAATAGACCCCCTTTAATTGGCTTTACCAGGAGTCCCACCCAACTATCCCCTCTTAATTAGCCAAGCGTACATAACTTATCTCAAATAAAACTCATTCTTTGCTCCTGAATTTACCATTTTTTTAAAAGTTAATTTTATCTTACACTATTTTGTGTTTTGTATTACCTATATTGTATTTCACTTTTTTTGCGTTTGCCACCTTTATATTTCTCTTCTCTCAAGTAAGTTGAGTCACTTGTAAATAAGTTGCAGATATTGTGACGCTTTACCCCCAAATTCCTAAGCAGGTAACTTTCACGCTGTATAGCCAAAATACATGGATAATAACCAAAGAATTTAACTTTGCTACAATAATATTATTTATGTATAGTTATACCTTAAAATACAATACAAATTCCAGATCATTTAATATTATTTTATATTTTATTTATCATATATCATTATCATTCTGTCCTCAACGATCTTTGTAGCCACTTTTTTAAAAAAATCCAGGATCTAGTCAAAGATCTTGCATTACATTTGGTTGTCATATCTCTTCAGTCTTCTTTAATCTAAGAATGGCCTTCTCCCCTGCCTTTTCTTTGTTTCATGGCAAATAAGTTGATGTTTCTAAAGAGCTCAGGTCAATTGTCTTGTCACACAATCTGATTTGTTTAAATATTTCTTCATGACTGGGTTCAGGTTAAAATGTTTTGGTAGAAATACTACATAGGTGTTTTGTGCAACACCACCCGTTGCATTATACAAGGAAGCATTGAGTACTCATTTGTCTTAGTATTTATGATGTTGTGTTTGGTCTCCTGGCCAAGGTGGTTTCACCAGACCTCTGCATTGTGAAGGACACTTTACCTTTCAAAATTAAGAAATAATTTAGGTGAATATCTTGTTTTCCAATAAGTTTTCATAGTGTCCATTGATGATCCTTGTCTGAATCAGTTATTACATGGCTGATTTTTTGATTCTAACATTCTATGTTTGTTAGGTGGTATTATTCTGGAAACAAGAGCTTCTCTCTCTTCTCTTATTGAGTATCACTATAGACTCATATTCTTTTTAAAAACTTACTGTACTGTAATTTACGATCATCACTATTCTTTCTATGCTCAAATTATCGTAGATTTAGCCCTTCAAGTCAGCTCCAATGTTCTTTTTGATATGTTCTCACTAAATACTTCCTTTAAGTATTTAGTAGTAGATAAATACTACTCATTTGCATTTATCTCCCAGACATGGAATCAACTATTTTCCCAAAAAGCTCAGGCCCCTTTTAGAGGGAAATGATATTTGAGAACTGGATGAAAGGATGATCTTACTGACTCAGGTGTCATTGCCTTTGGGCCCTATACATGGACAGTGTTAGGAAAGAAAATAATGTTAGAACAAGATAATGAGTTATAATTAAAATACATTACAAGTTCTTCTCACACTTCCTCAGTGGGATCCCTGGTTCTCAGCAATGTCTTTGTATTTATTTGCTCTTCCCTACAATAAAGGGTTACTGTTTAATTTTACATTTTTAAGATTATAGAAATTAGTTTGCAATTTTAATGTGCTGATATGAGAGTGTTTGTATTTATATAAGCCACTTAGTAAGTGGAGAGGTTCTGCAGTGGGCAGAACCTGGCTCTGCTAGGGTTGGTGAGGATGGAATCCCAGT
The DNA here is from genome assembly GCA_004026585.1 of Noctilio leporinus. Taxonomy (NCBI): domain Eukaryota; kingdom Metazoa; phylum Chordata; class Mammalia; order Chiroptera; family Noctilionidae; genus Noctilio; species Noctilio leporinus. The sequence continues at coordinate 130,667 of PVIW01003022.1, read as the reverse complement.
TATATTGTACCTATAATGACATTTCCCCCTAGTTCCCGTTCAATAGTTATGAATTGTAATTAGGCTGGCAGGAATGCATTTTTCAAAGCATCTGGGAAATCAGTTTTATGATCTCTACTTTAAACACATTTGACATAGCTATTTAAATATTGAAGACAACCCCACATTTACAGTGCTTGTAGGCCTATATAATTGGGAAGATTTTCATTGTAAAGGTTTTCTTATTTTACTTCAGGGCCTCTGACATTTCTTGTTGGGCTCTGCTGTCCTTGGAGACAAAGGGAGTTAGTTATTCATTAGTGCTTGTGGGTTATTCATTATTGTTGGTCAGAAAAAGCAGAATAATATCAACAAAAGACACCAAACTAATTGGCATTAAAAAATTCTGTTGTGTCACTGAAGGCTGGAATGTCTTGTAAAGACCTGGTTTAAGAAAAATAATGTATTGTGTGAACCTGGGAGGTCTAAAAACTAATGTACTTTAAATAATACATCAAAGTTTTATTTTTATTTCCTACTGTTCCTGGTTAGCTAATTCAATTGGTTATAACCTGGAGTGTAGTGTAGAGTTTGATTCCCTATTGGGTCAGCTAGCTTCAGAGGGTCCCCCCCACCCCCGCTCTGCCCCCCACCACATCACAACATAAATTTTAAAATACTGCCACTGATTTAAAATGTTATTTTCTTGTATCATTTCTTCCTTATGTTTATCCCTGGAAAAACAGACAATGAAAAACATCTGTTAACTCCAGTGAGTGAACCTTGCTAAATCTTGTTAGAAGCAGGGCAAGAATAGCAATTGAGGTCCTATATTTTTTAAGTGATGCAGATGATACATTAGCTAAAGAAAGTTGGGTCAAAATACTTGGTTACTCCCCCCAACCCCTTCTGTTTTTTAATCATTTATATTTCCTTGCACTTCTAATGTGGCTTCCTGAAGATTTAGAGCAAATAAAGTTAATATTTCGTAAAAGGTTCCAAAAATAACCAAACCAGTCAGAGACCAAAGGCGTTATTCCAGTTGAAATAGCCAGAGTTTTCATTCTGTCTCGCCAACAAGGCAGGTGAAATACAGTGTTTACTTTTGTTTACTCTTTGGGCTGCACAGGGTACACTTTGTGTGATTTATTGATGCTGGGTGTAAATCTAATTGATGATGGATTTCCAAGTATTACTGAATGGCAGGCATGATTTGTTCCAGTTATAAAAGCAATTTGTCATTCTCATAACATACCATGTTTAAAAAACTATATTCCATTAACACACCCTGCCTCCTATATGCACCTCAAAAGCTATAGGAAATGAACCTGAACTGTAACATTTGTTGGTCATCTTATAGCATATTAGTGCTATTAAACAGCAATAGCTTTGGACTGTATGGTACTTTGTAGTTCATAAACATGCACTTTGATCATCTTGTAGTTTAATCAGAGGTACCATCCTGGGAGGAGAAGGGCAAGTATAAATTGGCTCCATTTTAGGGATGAAGAGACTGAGTCTCAGTTTGCTGAGACCTCAATCTTATGTGCTACATTGACTAGGACTCCACAATCTGAGAACTCCTGCTACAGGGAGTTCTGAGAGATGTTTTCTTATCTCTCCATTAGAGTTACTGTTTCTGTTATTCCTCAAAGAGTATATCTTTAAAAACTCAAAACCGTTCCATTGCCATTTTCGTCAATGAGTAGAGGAAATGGACCCTTGCTTCTATTTTGAAAATTGTACTTGGCAGTAAGCAACTTCAGGCCCTTTTGAGCTGTGAGGGCATTATCTGCCTAGGCAGGATCAGGCAGTTTTTGTGTGATGACAATCTGAGTGACACCAGTATATGCACAGGTACCTTTTGATGCCTCTGTCTATGAAATATTTAAACCCAGACAAGAGGTAATCATGCATATGAATAGCTTTGCTATTTTTGACCTATAAAATTTTAAGGATAAATGGTTGGTGACTTACATTTAACACCTATTTTCATGGCTGCCTTATTTGAATAATGAGTGAAATAGAAGGTCTGTAATTGGCTCTGACATAAGAAACAAGTTACAAATGAGACTTATGGTGCAGAACTCTGTTACTTAAGCATAGTCTGAGGCCAGCAGTTTTCACAGGAACTGGGGATCTTGAGTAGGGAGGAAGTGGGCATCAGAGAACTTGTGAGCTATAGCTTTTCAGGTGGTCACCCACTTGTGTGACAGTCTCAGGTGCACATGAGATCTCACAACAGAAAATGGTGTTTGCTTTTGAGAGTTAAATTAGGTGGTAAGTATGAAAGTGCATTTTATATTATAAACTGTCAGAAAGATGTAAAGTATGCCATTCCCTGATTACAAATCTGTGTTAGGCAGTATGGATCTCTATGAACCATAGCAACTGCTGCTGAATTAGATGGCTCTGTCCCATGATTCTATTCATTCATGTGTCTTGTCCTTTTAAATAAAGGCCTATAGCTTGGATGTAACTCTCAAGTCTGAGGCTTGTATGAAAAGCTATTTGATAGGTAGATATAGAAACCTAACTGCTCTCTATTTCACAGTTTGCTTCAAAAGCTAAAGGGGAAAAATTTAGACCACAATAAATAAACATTGAGGTGAAATACCATGCTTTAAAAGTTTATCTTCTATTTAAAGATTTTATTTTATTAGGGTGATCTTATACTTTATTATCTAAATCAGGGCACTTTTCAAGAGTGAAGTGGGGCACTATTATAATTATGCCTGGGATTATCCTGGATGAACTGGAATGCAGGGTCACACTCTATATTTAGAGGAACGTTTAATTGCATTTAGATTCAAAATTTTACCCAATTACTTTAAGGTAAAGTAGTTCAATGTACTCCACAGGAAGGACTAGCCTCATACAAGTTAAGAGTGAAGTTATTTCTTGGGACCATCACATGATTATTCCTATATTGTTAAGTAGAATACATTAATTTCTGGTTGTTCTGAGATTGAAAATAAGCAGCTAGCAATTATTTAGCATTTTTTATTTTCTACTGTACTTAGCTTTACATACCTTAATCCTTCTTAGCTCTGTAAGTATCCCCATTGAAAACATGAGAAAAGAGAGGCTTAGGAAGATTTAAGAAACTTGACCAGGAACACATGGGGATTTTAACCCATGTCTTTCTGACTTCAGAGCACTAAGTGCTTTATAGGATATATATATATATATATATATATATATATATATATATATATATATTTAACACAAGGTTCACCTCAAAAGGATAGGTTCTTGACAATTGAGAATGATTTCCTTAAGAATCCAGTATGTCTATCGTAATTTCTACTATGTGTGGTGGTATAGTATCTGGCATAAATTTATTTTGTAAAGAACAAAGAGTGGAAGCAGAAGAACCACTGCCAAATAAATTGTTGCCGGTGTTGGTGCTGATTTCTGTTAAAAGTGTCCCTTCTTACTTGCTTAAGATAGTGGCTTTAGCCCTGGCTGGTAGCACAGTGGATAAGGCGCCGGCCTGCGAACCCAAAGGTGGCAGGTTCGATTCCCCAGCCAAGACACATAACCAGGGTGCAAACCAGGTCTCCAGTCAGGTCTGTGGCTGGAGGCAGGTGAAACGCAACCATACAGTGATGTCTCTCTCCCTCTCTGCCTCTCTCCCTTCCCCTCTTTCTAAAAATAATGAAATAAAATATTAAAAAAAGAAAAAAAAAGATAGTGGCTTTGATGGCAATCAGGTAGAGAATGTGACAGGAAAGAGAAAGACACAGAAATGGCTAACTCTGAGTCCTTTCTCTGGACCCGCTACTGCACTGAGCAGAGCTCCTGGGCCACGCAACTAAAGAATAACCCAGGAAGCCTTCCGTGATGGCTCTGGAGCTTGGAGTTCTCTTTAATTCTCCTAAGCACCCCATGTGTTACTAGATTTAGAAAACCAAGGCTTGGAGAGGTGAAGTAATTTAGTAGTGGTCACATGGCTAATATGTAGCAAAGCTGGGAATTAAATGAAGGTTCTTTGTGACCCCAGGGCCTTGTTTAACTATTTTATTGTGTTCTGTTGAGATGAAATAGAAAGCCGTTATCCTTGGTAGCATTATGAGGAGGAAGCTGGAGACCAGAACTTTCTACTGAAAGTGCACTAATTCACCGAGTATCTTATTCAAGATTCTTTTGGTTGCAGGTAACTGGACCCACTAAGCTAGCTTATGTAAAGGGAGATTTATTAAAAAGAACCAGGAGTGTTTCACAGTACCCAAGGAAAGGATGGACTATATGAACAAGCTACTTCCTCACACTTCTTCTCCCTGAACAATGTGCTCTTTTATTTCTGCTCCACTTAATAGGTCATTTATTCTTTTCTCTGCAGGTTGTTATAATCTGTTTTTTAGTATCTGTATAAGTTAGAGATCTCTGGAGGAACAACAGAACCAGTCTGTAAAGAGATTTATTATAAGGAGTTGGTTCACCCCATTTTGAAGGCCAAGAAGTAAGTTTCAAGATCTGCAGTTGGCAGCCTGAAGACTAAGGAAAGCCAGTGGTTTAGTGCTATAGTTTGAGTCTAAAAGCCTAGGAACCAGGCAGGAGAATTGATAGTGTAAATTTCAGTCCAGAAACTGGCAGAGCTTATGTTTTTTTTAATTAAAAAAAATTTTTTTTATTTCATTATTTTTAGAAAGAGGGGAAGGGAGAGAGGCAGAGAGGGAGAGAGATATCAATGTATGGTTGCATTTCACCTGCCTCCAGCCACAGACCTGACTGGAGACCTGGTTTGCAACCTGGTTATGTGCCCTGGCTGGGGAATCGAACCTTCGACCTTTGGGTTCACAGGCTGGCGCCTTATCCACTGTGCTACCAGCCAGGGCTCTTATGTTTAATTTTGAAGGTCAGAAAAGACCAATGTCCCAGTTCAAAGAAGTCAAGCAGGAAAAGATCTCCCTCACTCTTGTCAGGGTTTAATTTTTTTGTTCTATTTGGGCCTCTAACTGATTGGATGAGGCCCGCTCACATTGGAGAAGCCTGTCTGCTTAACTCATTCTCCGCTGAATTCAGATGTTAATCTCATCCAGAAACATGTTTGACCAAATACCTGGAAACACTGTGGCCCAATAAGGTCAGCACAGAATTAACCATCTCTGTATTCATGTCCTCAGCACAGCTTTCTTCACAAGCCCTAAACATGTAACATCCTTAGCACTTCTGTGCTATTAGATCAACTAGATAGTGTCCCTCAATCCCATTTTCAGGAACTTTGGAAGGAGAGTCAGGTTGGTCCAGTGGGTCAGGTGTGGTTCATCCAACTGAGGTGGGGACAGAGAATCATAAAATGAATAAGGGTCCCACCTGCTCAGAAAAGTGGTGTGAGTTGAGTAACACCTAGGACTTAGTTCCCTAAATAAAGGCACTTTTGTGGATATGTCTTAAATGACAGTGACATTTTCAAATTTTGGTTTTAGCCAATATGACTCCAGAATAAGGGAGCAGGTTTTAGGAGTCTAACCATCAGATAAAGTTAATTCTAGGAAATTCTAGGAAAAACTTTTTAAAAGATAAAACACTGAACTATATAAATTGTGATGCTTTGTATCAGTTTTTCAGTGATGGCCATTATATTTTATAAAGTAACACATTCAAAAAAAGATAACCCAGAATTAAGAAAGATTTAATAAAAAGGAAAAAAAGAGAAAAAGCTTTTAATAGATGATCCATTAAATCTTTAGGTTTATTTTTTATTTAGAGTTTAGTGAATGGGAGGACTTCCAGGGATTAAGTACTCAAATCTATGATTTCTGTTTGCAATCACCCGAGTAACTCAGTAATTTGCAATAATTTGGCTGTCAAATTTGAAAATATTCAGCATAGCTATTTCTTGTTGCCTTGGGTTATATAATTAGAGAGCATCCACTTGTGATTTGAATACTCCTGATAGATTTTAAGAGGAATCTATCAGACGCAAGTCATATACAATTAATCAGTGAGTTAAATTTTTAAAAGTTAGGGTATATGGATTAGGTGTTGAAAACATATTTGGCTCAGGTAATTTTTACATTTATAGAAGAAATTCTGTACAATCATCCATTTTGTTATTGCGACAGGCAGACCCTAAGTTTGCCCTCCACCATTCCCATCTGACCTGGAATTCATGCCCTTGTGTAACAGCCACTCCTTGAGTGTGGGCTGGATATAGTGACTTACTTCTAACCATGACGAAGATGAAGAAATATGACTTCCATTATTAAGTTACAAGAGATTTGTAGGCCATGCTGGAAAGTCCCATGTGGCAAATAGCAATAGACAATGAGGAGCTGAAAGCCTCAATCCAACAACCTTCCAGAAACTGTATTTGGCCAAAAATCATGTGCACTTAAGAGCAAATCTTGCCCTAGTTTAAGCTTCAGATGAGACTAGCTATAGCTGATACCTTGATTGCAGCCCTGTGAGAGACCCTGAAACACAGGACCCACGTCAGCTGAGCTCGGATTCTTGACCCCGAAACTAAGATAATACATGTATTGTTTTAAGCCACTAAATTGGTGGTAATTTGGTATATAGCAATAGATAACTAATGTTATTATTGTCTGGGTTTTTTCTCTCTTTCAGGAAGCGTAGGAAGTTGGACAATATCTAGAAGCAGGAGGGCAGGAATTAACCTCTGTTGAGGGCCTGTGATATGCCTGATAGTGTGGTAGGCTTGACAATTCAACAGAACCACCTTGTCAGGTTTTTAAAAATTACGTCTATTTTTGCACATGTGGGAATCCATTCAGTGAAATAAAATTAAAATCACTTGCCCAGCCCTGACTGGTAACAAAGTGGATAAGGTGCTGACCTGTGAACCCAAAGGTCGCTGGTTCAATTCCTGAGCCAGGGCACATAGCCAGGTTGCAGGCCAGGTCTTGGAGGCAGGTGAAGAGCAACCGTACATTGATATTTCTCTCTTTCTCTTCCTCTTTGCCTCTCTCCCTTCCTCTCTTTCTGGAAATAACAAATAAAATCTTAAAAAAGAAATTACTTTCCCAAGTATACATGACTCCTAAGAGATAGAACCTGGGTTTGGATGCAGGTATTGTGATATCTTCTTCCAGTGTCCCTGCTCCTTCTGTGTATCAGACTCACTCCAGTAAGCCATGACAAACACTGGTTTGGCATTTTTTGCCTAGAAGGCAGAATAAAGTCAATTTATCTTTAAGCATTCATCAACTACCTTTTGTGGGCTTGTTGCCAGGCATCAACACCCCTCCCTTTTTTTCTTCTTAGTGTTTGTTCCCACTAGATATTCCTTCCTGCTCTTTTTCTGCCTTCTATCTAAACCTGTTTCACAGCCCTATTTTTTATTGCCCTTTTTTTTTAAATTCTCAAACAAAATTCACAGTGTTATCTATCTCTATCTATGTAGATAATAACTGAAATAGAAGGGAATTAAAAAGGAACATAATTTAATATAAAATAATACGCATTTAAATATGAAAATGTTCCAGCAAACTATACTAGAAGACATAATGAAGTAGTCAGATAATCTTTCACTTAAATGTGAAATTAGCTAAAATTCTCATAATTCAGAATTGTATTTGTTGTACTGATGGCTCAGATATCTAGTTGCTTTGCCTCCAGTCATATTTTATGAAATGGTGGACAATATTTTATATCTCTGGCAAAATAATGATCACTTTTCCTTTGATTTGCACTGTAACTTCATTTTTGATAACTTAGTGTAAATAAGAATGATGAAAATAAAATGGACCAAAGTTCTAAGGCAGATAATTATAAACAGGTTTTTATCTATGTGAACTTCTGTTTGGGACACATGTGGGATGTGGGATAATTGTTTGTGTGTAGGACTGTGTGTCATTCCTGCCTGTACAATTGAATGCCAGTGATGTTGACAACCTAGAATGCCCCTAGCATCTCCATATGTCTTCTATGGGCCAGTGTCCCGCAAACTCACCGATCTAAGTCTAAATCTGCTTTCAGTAAAAGAGCTGATCAACTGATTTAAAGTATTACAATTTCCAGAGGTGTTTGTGTTTTAACTGGATCAGAACCCTAGGACAAAGAATGGTATTGTTCATGGTGGAATTTGTCGGGGGATAGGGAGGTGGGAAAGCAAAGAATGAAGATGACCTCCTTTTTCCCCAGCCCTTTAAACTATGTAGCATATGTGATTCTATATTTTTGATTCTAGCCTTTTCTTTTCAGCCTTTCTTCTTATATCCCTTTTCTTTAGGCTCTCTATATAATACAGTTGTACATTTTACACAACAAATTAGATGTCTGTTTGTAAGTCAGATCTTTTTTGCTTTTCTGATTATGTTTTAAGAGCTTCTCTATGTCAATCAAGTGATATAGATACATACGTACATGTATACCTATACCTATATATAGTACATAAAGACATACATATGTATATAGCTTCAGTGAGCTTACAAAGAGAGAAAATCTTTAAAAAACAATAAATTGTATGCATAATGGTTCATTAACAATAACAAGTGACTTTTACAGGCTTTATGTACTTATATATAACATATGGCATGTAAATAATAAACTATTAAGTATAAAAGTCTGTAAAATGATATATATGAAGGGGACCCAGAAAACTGGAATTTATTTATAAAAATTGTATATTTATTCTGACATGTTAAACTTCCATCACTTTCAAAGTACTCTCCTTATGATGTAGTACACCTATCAAGACATTTTTTCCACTGCTCAAAATATTTTTTGAACTTGCCGATTTTGATGCTTTTTAGTGCTTCTGCTGGTTTTTTTTGTTTTACATTGGCAAAACATTCTCCTTTGAGTGCATTTTTCATCTGAGGAAACAAAAAATGTTGCTTGGAGCAAGGTTGGCTGAATAGGGAGGGTGGGACACAGGGGTCATGTTGTTTTTGGTTAAAAACTATTGAACACTCAGTGTGGACAGATGTGCTTGTAAATCACTCATCATGAAATGGACAAATGCTTGAAAGAGTCTTCAAAAAACATACACTGAAGCTAACCACAGCCTCTCACAACAATGCCAGCTGGTACACTGACACAGATGGGTTCCTAGAACACTCACCCAACCCAACGGGGTAAGCCTGTATTACAAGGGGCCCACCTTCCAGAAGATAAATTCAGTATTTTTGGGTTCCCCCCTCCATATGCTATATAATGTACTACGCATATTATGCATACTGTACAATTATATATTATTGTATGTAATATATTATAATTTAAATATATAAGCTTTTATTAAATTAATAAGTGTAAGTGCCCAGAGGCAACTTCCCCTCACTTTTTATACATTAGAACTATATCTTCATACATAGGTAATTTTTAAAAAAGATTTTATTTATTATTTTTCAGATAGAGGGGAAGGGAGAGAGGCAAAGAGAGAGAGAAACATCAATGTATGATTGCCTTTCACCTGCCTCCAGCTATGGATCTGGCTGGAGACCTGGCTTGGTTCAACCTGGTTATATGCCCTGGCTGGGAATTGAACCAGCAACCTTTGGGTTTGAGACTGGTACCTTATCCAATGTGCCACCAGCCAAGGCCATAGGTAATTTTTGATGGTGTCTTTATAGTTGGAAGCTCATTTTATATATCAAAAGGAAGGAGAAAAATGGGAAAGGTAGTAGGTATAAGAAATTTCATATCAAGACTGATGGGACAGGTCTTGTTACACCATAGGTACAGATGGCATAGAGTATGTGTGGACAGTGTGGAGTATGTCTTTCATTTATAATGACAGCAGACTAAGGGAAGATCTCCTCTCTCAAGTGGATAAATTGAAATTAGACATTACATTAACAAGAACTTCCTTTGAGGGACATAGGGGCATTTTAACATGTTTTAGGTGAAGGATTGGAGTCACCATCTCTGTCAGTATTAATGATAAGAGGTGATTTTGTATAGTGTGCAGAAGCGGGGACTAAATAAGTGCCCATCGACTGGTATATGGCTAGGATCCAGTCAGGAAAAGATAACCCACTTCAGTTATTCAGCAAAGATAATCTAATATCAGAAACTTGTTAAGCAGTCATTGAAGGATGGAAAAGATAAAATAAGAGAATGCTGAGGTAATGTAGATAATAATTGCAGGAAGCAGGTACCACCCTGGGATTAGAGAATGAAAAGGAAAAGTTAGAAGTTACTAGAACCTAGATACTTGGAGGAGGAGCCCACAGATCTGGGACCTGGACCTCTGAGGACTTGGTATCCAGCTGGTGCTGGTACCTAGGAGAGCTGGGACAAACTGTCCTTTAAGAATCAAACTAACAATTATGATTGCTTATTCTCTGTGGAGCATTACCATAGGTTTTGGAGTACTCTATACAGATGTCAAATCAATGACTAGTTTTAGAACAGATGTTGTGAATTAGATCAAACTCCAATAAGACCTTTCCCCATTTTGTTCTTGTCCTTAAATTGCCTAGAATAATTGCACTGGTTACTAGGTCTAGGCAAATTATACTGAATCATTGTATTAAATTCCTTTAAAATGCTTGTATCAAATGGAGCTATATATTTAAACAGTATTCAGAACAAACCCAGAGAAATAAAGCAAAGTGAAACTATTAGCTCCTTTACATAGCTTCTTTGGTCTTAATCAGATTTTAAAGAACAATGATACCTAACACATAGCACTTATGATGTAGTAGATATTTTAAGTTTTTGATATTAATTTTTAGCATATTAGTAAGACATATCATGTCATTTAAGTTGTCCAAAAACTCAAGGAGGTGGGTACCATCATGGTAGTTATTATTGTTCCTCCCATTTTATAGATGAGGGAACTGAACTATGGTTAAGTAACTTGCCCAGAGTTACATAGCTAGTAGGTGGTGCAGCTGGGATATAAACCAGCCAATTTGGTTCCAGAGTACAAGCTCCATGCTCTTAACCACTAAGCCAAATTGGCTCTCTGTGTGTGTATATGTGTGTGTGTGTGTGTGTGTGTGTGTAAAATTTTAAACCTGTGGATTGATGGATGGATAGCAAATCCATTCATTTCTTCAGCAATGCAGTAATGTAGTAGAAATGTTTGCGGATTAAGAGAAAGAGCCTCAAAACCCAGGTCTTCCATTACCTTTCTCATAAGGAGAGTCACTTTATCAATCTGGGCTCTTTGTAAAATGAGGAAGTCGAATGAAATGATTTTGACCATTGTTATCTGAGTTGTAAGGAGCCTAGTTACATGTGAGGAACTGGGAGCTAGAATTGAAGGCTGACTTACAGAATGAGTGCATCAGTTTCCTAACACACTGTGGCAGACACAGACCGGAAAGTGGTGGTGCTGTTGATGCTATTTGATAGCTAAGTAGCCAAGAGTGTTAAGGGAAATAGATTAAAGATTTATTTTCTCCAGAACTTTGGGCACTATGGGGCTGCCTTTTTGTTTTTGCGGAATTTTCATTTTTCTACATCCAGAAGTCAATCTTGCCAGGATCTTGTAAAGAATTACTTAGAAGTCATTTCATCTTTGGGGATTTAGCCAAGAGAGGATGGCCCCTTTTGTTAGCTTCCCTTGCTTGTAAGGAGCTATCTGCTTTCCCATTTTATAGATAGTCCATCTGTAGACTCACTGTTGATCTAAAGACTGGAGCCCTGGAGTCGAGAGACCAGAAAATGCATAGGAATTGGAAAAGTCTAGCGAAAATGCTTCCAGCTCAGAGGATGAGAGATGTGTGGCTTGAAAAAATCTTACTGTAAGATTAAGGAGCATAGGTATGTGTATGTGTAGGGGATGGACAGCTTTTTTCTTTTCTCTAAGCAGCGCCACTCCTTTAACACTTAGGCATTCTCCTTTTTTTCTTGTTTCTCCTTTCCCATCCATTTTTTAAAGCTTTAATTTTTGTAAGAGTTGAGCCCTCAAGCCTTTACATATATGAGTTGTGTTGTATTATGTAGTACTTAGCAGTTGTATAAATTTTATGTTTATAGAGTCAAAAGCAGTTTCGAATTGGTTCTGACTGTTGCCAAATGTCACAGTTGATGTTATTTTTGATAAATTTAGAACAAAAGAATAATTTTGGCTCATATTCAGCAGTAGGAACTATGTCTGTATATGCTAGGTAGCATGGACAGTGAGAACCATGGTATCTTAATAGTTACAGATGGGCAGTTCCTAATTGGTATATTACAGTTGAAGAAAGAAACAAAGTCACTTTCCCACATATCTGAACTTTTGGTGCCTGTTCTTAGGTCTGGTACTATTCCAGAATTTAGCTGGAGGGTCCCAGAAAATTTTTCTTAGTGTTATGTCAAACGATAAGAGGAGTCCACCTGAGGCACTCCATCCTGTGTAACCAGTTATTGGAAGTTTGACGCAAGGAGTTGGTTTGATTCTTTTGGCACAAGCCCAGTATCTGATTTTCTTAGTGGTAGATGAAGAACCAGAGTAAATGTGTTTAACTGAAGTATTCTGCTTTGGTTGATTCCAGGTTGTAGATATTGTCACTTCTGGTAGTTTTTGTTTAAATTTATAATCTTTAGAGGGGAAGATTCATAATGTGGGTAATATGGGTGATGAAATGGCATGAGGAATATCTCATTTCATGCCTCACCACCCTAACATGGCACCTCGCCTCAGCATGCATAGACTCTGCATTGATCTGTGGCCAGTTGTCATCATTGAATTGAATTGGGTAAAAGAGTTCTTGCAACTTAATGTAGAAATTTTAGAGCTTAAATTTTAAGCACTAAAAGTGACAAAATAGGCCCTGGCTGGTGGCACAGTGGATAAGGCACAAGCCTACAATCCCAAAGGACGCTGGTTTGATTCCCAGCCAGGGCAACATAACCAGGTTGCAAGCCAGATCTCCAGCCAGGTCTATAGCTGGAAGCAGGTGAAAGGCAACCTTACATTGATGTCTCTCTCTGCCTCTATCCCTCCCCATCTCTCTAAAAATAATAATAAGTTAAATCTTTTAAGAAAATCTTTAAAAAAAAGTGACTACATTGTTTTTAACAGGAGATGTAATTGAAGCATTTGAAGTCATTCTAGCTCACTCTCTCCATTTTCCAAATCATGGCATACCTAGGCATAGTGGCTAAGTGTGCAGATTGGGAGTGTAGTGAGTCTGAGATGGAATCCATAATTCCTCTTCGATCACCTCTGGACTCTCGAGGAAGTGACTTACTTTCTCTGAGGGATAATATTTGTACTTCTCTCTTAGAACCTTTAAATAGTTAAATAAGATGATGTATGTTCAGAATTTAGCATAATGCTTGGTACATAAGAAATGGAAAATATATTAAGGAGCATATTGTAAAATTAGCAAAGTAAACAACAGACTTTAAACTTAATACCAGGTCCTTTGAGCCCAAGGTCTTTTTCTTGTGATCTTTCCCCAGATGTAAACTCTGTGAGGGTAGAAGAAAGACACAATAATTGCACTCATTTTATATTCTAATGGGAGTAGCAATCAACAAATACCTCAGATGTAACTTTATGGGGTAATAAGTACTATAGAGAGAAACAAAGCAGGATAAGGGGTTCAAAGGGATGGTCCACATATTTTTTAGAAAGGATATCCAGAGAACTCTTACCTGATTTAAGTAAGGAGTGAGCCATCTGTTGATTGAAGGAAAGGTTTTCCTGGAAGAAGTAACAGTAAATGCATAGGTCCTGATGTGATTCTGATCCAGCTCGATCATTTAGGTCCTCACAGACTGAAGTAGGGAGTTCAGAGATTTCAAGTGTGATGGGAACTCCTTGAAGGGTCTTAAGTAAAGGCTCGATATGATTGAACTTTCATTTTAAAAAGGAAGTTCTGGTTACTGTGTTGAGAATAAACTGAGGGTCAGGGCAAGAGTGGAAATAGGAAAACCAGTTAGGTTATTGCAGCAGCCATGGTGAAACAGATGGTGTGGAGGGTTTTGACTCAGGATAAGTTTTGAATGTAGAACCAACAGGAGTAGCTGAAGGATTGGATGTAGTGACAAAAAAAACCCCAGAAGAATCGAAGAAGAATTTTAGGTATTTGGCCTGAGCATGTAGTGAATGGCAGTGCCATTTCCTGAGATGGAGAAATCTAGGTTTGGAGGTCAGAAATTAGGATTTTTTTTTTAGCATATTACATTTGGAATACCTATTAGTCCTCCAGGTGAGGGTATGCAATTGAATATGCAAGTCTTGAACTTTGGAGTGAAGTGGGACTAGACATAAAAATATGGGTGTTAGTAGTCTAGATGACATTTGATATCATGGGACTATGAGTATAAGAGGCCACCCAGGGAGAGAGTGAGGATGGAGAAAGTGGCCAAGAACTGAGCCATAGGGGCAATCACCATTGGAACCTGAGAAGAAGAAACGGAGAAGATGCAACCAGTGAGGTAAGAAGAAAACCAGTATAGATGATGTCTTGGAAGCCAGGTGAACAAAGTGTTTTAGGAAGGGAGTGGTCATCTTGGTCAAATGTTGCTAAGAGGTCAGGATGGATAAAACTTGAAAATTCTCTGTTGAATTGGAGAAGATGGAGGACACTGTTTCGCCTGACAAGGGAACAAAAGCTGCCTTACCTGGCTTATTCACCACCATGTTGCCTATGATACACATTGTCTGAACATGATAGAAAACATATCTGTAGAATGTTGGGTGAATGAGTTAATGAATTGATAAGCCCAATTTTCTAGTTTTATTTTATTAAAATAAAAAAAATATGTTTAATTTATTATTTCCAGAGAGAGAGAGGTAGGGAGAGAGGCAGAGAGGGAGCGAGACATCAATATATGGTTGCCTTTCACCTGCCTCCAGCTACAGACCTGGCTGGAGACCTGGCTTGCAACCTGGTTATGTGCCCTGGCTGGGAATCAAACCAGCGACCTTTGGGTTTGCAGGTGGACATCTATCCATTGAGCCACCAGCCAGGGCTTCCTTTTTTATTTTAGTCTCAGTGCAATCTTTGCTCATTTTAAACTTTAGTTTTTGTTCTTATCAGGGAGAAAAATCATGCGATTTTAATAAAACATACACATGGCATCTACTTCCTCTCAGTAAGTAGTTTGTAACATGGACCCAACATTTATCTCACATCTTAATGAGCGATATAAAAACCACCACAGTTCTAGACAATGTCCTACATTATACTGTAGAGTGAAGTGGTTAAGGAAAAGTGATCAGTTTATTTAACATTGGACCTACCCCCTGTCCTCTCATTCCCTGAGTCTGTAGAGTCTCTCTGAATTACCCAGAGGTTTATCAGTTACCCAAAGGCTGCTGTAACTTGAGTGTAGAACACTTAATAAAACAGATAAGAGTTTACTTCAGGACGTTTTGGTCTGTGCCACATAGGTAACCACCCCCCTTCCCCACCCTGCCTTATTATGAGATGAAAACTAGCAAAAATAACATTGATTGGTTGAAGTGGGATGTCTAGCCTTACATTTATCCAAACTTTCTTTGAGGTGCCCTGGGTACTACAGTGAATTCATTGGAAGGCTGTGGGATATTTTAGCTTTTTTGAGGAAAACAGAAATAGCATCTATCAGCTACCCTGCAAACTGCTGGTCCAAGGTAGTTAACAGTTTCAGTATTAGATCACTACATTTCTTTTTCATGATGTCATATCTTTGCAAAGCCAGGCTTTTGGGGATTGCCGTCCTTAAAAAGACAGTACTGTGTAAAATTATTGTGGAATAGAAAATGAGGTGGCAGAGTTCAAACTGATTTCAAAGTCTGAGAAGCTGTATAATGCCAGCAGCATACACATCCCATTGATAATTACATTTAGTTAAGAATGAAATAAAAACATACTTTCCTATCAATTTATATCTTCTTTTTTGAACGGCCACTAAGTTGTTAGGACGAATACTTATGAGTTGTTTGGATCTACCTATTTAACAGATGGAACTGTCAGATATTTCTCTTGGTCTTGTGGTGCCATGAAAAATTGAGACATAAGGGTGTGGAGAATAAAGAAAGTTTGGGAACCTTTGGTTTAGGCTTTTAGGCATTTAGTAAGAGGGGAACAGAAGGGGAGGGGAGCCATCCTGTTGCCATCTTAAGCTTGGCCTGTTTGCTACTTGCATCTAGGCCACTTAAGACTCTTTCAAGTATTCCTGTGAGTGAGTGACTAGGTGAATTTACACAATTAACAGGTATTGAGCATTCTTGTGTTACAGCTGTACTGGTGGCCCCTACTTATAAATGGCCAGTGTTGCCTCCCACCCAGAAGAGAATGAAGTTTCTTCTTTCTTCTGCTTGAGAAGTGCACTAGGGCTTCTACACCAGACTACTCTTGGTTATGTAGTTCTGATTTATGGTTAAAGAGATGTTTTGGACTAGCTTGGGTCTTTTTCTACCATTCATTTCTATTTTATTTTCCTCTCCTTGACAACTACCTTACAGAATACAGGCCTTTGAACATGGAGGCCTGCTGGATCTGTGGCGAATCCTCTCTAGAGACCGTATTAGAGACCACACTAGTTATGATATACTATATCTGTCTTTTAAAAACTCAAAAGAAATCTGTATCTTTTCAGAGCAGGAGTTTTTACTTTCTTTTTTGTGTGTGTGATTCAAGAGAAGAGATGAAAAGATAATTTTTATGGCTTCATGAGGAAATGCTGCATACTTTAATACTCTGAAATAAGAATTGTGCTTAGTGAAAGTTTATGATCACTGACAAAGATGAAAGGCAGAGGAGTGATTTACACAATGTGGCTATGGCCTCATTTATTTTCTCAAGGCTATTCTAAGGACTCAGGGTACCCAAAGTGTTTCCTTTACCTTCACTTTTGTGCCTTTCTTTGCAGAATGGAGTGACTGTCTTGAATTATCTCCCTGGGTGTTGTCACTTTGTTCTTGCTACTGGCCTTCTTGGACTTAGCCTTCAGAATTACTCTGAGGAGTAGGGAAGGGTGTTTTTTTCTCCTCTACCATAGAGATATTCTTTCATACCTGTTTCTTCCTAATCTGGATCTTTCATTCCATACTTTCATCATTCCCTCTATTCTCCCTCCACCTCAGTCTATGCCTTCCCCTTCTTTCTCCCGCTTTCCTTACTCCTCCATCTTCTTATTTCCTCATCATTACTTTCATCACAGCAGCGTCCTCAAGCTCCATGTCTCGCTTTCAAGTGTCCCCAAAGGAAAGAGGTGTTAAAATTGAATTGAGGGCATTAATGCTGGACCTGAATCAAATATAATAGCTTTGCGGTATTTTGTGTTGAATTCATGGATGAGACTCAGATGATCTCTGTGGTTGAGTTTTACCTTAAGATGAGTTAATCAGGACTTAGTTTCCCCACATGTTTTCTGGAGTTCCATAAAAATCAGAAAGATTTTGGTTATACTTACTGTTGATATAAACATCTCTAATTCTAGCACCACATTATCTCCAGAACAGCACTTCCCTGTGGAAATATGATAGCCACAAATGTGAACCACAGACATTATTTAAAAAATTTTTGTAGACATATTAAAAAAAGGATCAAATGGTGAAGCTAATTCTAATAATATATTTTATTTAATCAAATATGTTAAAAATATTAACATCCCAACATGTAATCAATATAAAAAGAGATTACTAATGAGACATTTTACCTTTTTTTTTTTTTTCCTACAAAAGCTTTGAAATCCAGTGTGTTTTATGCTTAAAGTACATCTCAATTTGGATGAACCACATTTCAATTGTCCAATAGCCACATGTGCTAGTAGCTACTGTATTGGGCAGTACAGTCCCAGGTAATAAGACATGCAGAGAAAGGGAGGTTTCAGTCAATTAATAAACCAAATGTACTTCTTGAGCTTATGCTTTCAGAAAGCTCAGTGGAGTAGGTGTTGGCTAATACCATGGGTTTAGGAAATACCCTCAAGTTCATTCATTACTTTAATCTGGTAGCTGTTTGGCTGGGGAGTATTGGGAACTTGACCTGAAGGGATAGAAAAGATAGAAGGCCAGGGGTCACTACCAGTCTTTCTGTACAACCACCCTTTTTCCCCTCTCTATTTCTCTCTTCCATGCTTGAATTATCCCACTTTTTGGAAGTCTAGAACTTCAACAAATAGGTAAAAAAGACTAGTTCTACCAGTGAAATAACTTAGCAGATAAGAGCTCAAGTAGGCTCTTTAAGTCCTGAAGCATATTCTCTTTCTTTTTATACTCTAGTTCATACGGCAAAGGAAGAGATGTACTTTTTTCTTTGAAATTACCTAGTGACATCTTATTCCAGAAAGGCTCAAAAGCCAGAAAATCTAAGTAATATGTTTTCATGGTTTGCCTATCACAGTGACAGGAAGGAGCTGCCCACCCCACCCCTCCCCATCTGTGAATAGAGACAAGTTTGAACAGGCCCTGCTTTTTTCACCTTGGTTAAGCATTATCTTGTGTTCTTTGGGTTACTCTTGCATAACACCATCACAAAACATAAACTGAAAGCACCCCTATTTAACTTTGGCCTGAGTCTGCCCTGAAGGTGAAGGGATAGTGTTGTGAAGGTGGGAAATTGATGAGTTGTCAATAACTAGGTAAATAAAATGGGAACACAATCAATTTTAACTACTGAAAGCACCCCTATTTAACTTTGGCCTGAGTCTGCCCTGAGGGTGAAGGGATAGTGTTGTGGGGGTGGGGAATTGGTGAGTTGTCAATAACTAGGCAAATGAAATGGGAACACAATCAATTTTAACTCCTTCTACCCAAATCCCTAGCTTCCACCTATTTCCTTCCCTATAAAATGGGAAGTTTAATTAGATTAAGAATCATCAGTGCTTTTTTGTGAAGGTCTATGTTCCAGTTCCTACATGCAAAATGGAAGACAGAGTGGTACTGACTGCTTTAGTAATGGATTGGGGAATCTTGCACTATAATCGATTATATGGCTTCTCTTAGAAATGAGCAACCGGAGACCCTTGGATATAATGAAGTCTAAGGTCCTTTGGTAGTCTCAGTTTCTAGGTTTCTGAGTTTTGTAGATTGCTTGAAGTGTTGCTTGTCTATGCTCTTACAACAAAGAGGTAGGATCTAGGTGGTGGAGTCTCCATTAATTATAGAGAAGTACCTGGAGCATTGAGGAAGAAAGCAAGGTATAGCTAGGAGAGATGGCATACCCACAAGGGTTCATTGGTGTTTGCTGGAGTAAATTTGTTTGCTGGATGACATCTGGAGCTTCATGATGGTAAACAGAACTATGTTTAGAAATAGGATTGGAGGAGTACAGAGGTTGAATTGTTACCATGTGTTAGGAATGTGGAAGGTTGCTTGGATGAAAAATAAAAGAAAGAAAAGAATCCAAGTAATGTTATACTACGGTAACCCAGCATTTTGTCTGTAAATGGCTTCAAGTTTTGAAATATATTTACATTTATTATTGTAGCAATAAAAAATCAACAAACCATTCCTACTTCTGCTACTTAAATCAATTGGTCTAGTTTTTTGAGGTGATTTATAAGTGAATGTGGATCCCCTTGGTGATAATGTCCTCAAAAGCAAAAGTCCATCTTCTAAACATGTTAATTTATTCATTATGAATATTTTTAAGTCAACTTATAATTTTTGAATAATTTTAGATTTACAGAAAAGTTGCAAAGATAATCAGAGACAAAGCCCTAAAGACAAGCGCCTACACCTCCCAATAGGCAGCTATCTGACGAAGGTTATTAAAAGACTAATGATAAACTTTGTATTTCCCAATTATATCTTCTGGTCAATAGTGTCTAAATTATCTTATATTACATTTGTCAAAACTTAGAAAACAGTATTGGTATATTAGTTGTAACTAAACTTTAAATTTTATTATGATTTCATTGATTCCATTGTGGATTTTTTAAACCTGTATTTTACTTGTTATTTTTTGAAGCTTGATAGTAATTATTCCACTTACTTTAAGTAATGCCTTCTTCCCTCTGAAAACAAAAATTATATTTTATAGTAGAAATTAGGAAAATCGTGGAAAATACAAAGATAAAATAAAATTAATTATAACCCCATTCCTGTCCTAAATTTGTGTTGAGTTGCATATTGTTCCTATTGCTATAGGAAAAATTTTTTTAATTAAAAATCTTCAAATCAAATGTGTTATTTTAAAAAAGTCATAGTTTATTGTGTAACCATTCATCTATTGATAAATAGCACTTAAGCTCTAATTTTGATTACTACAAATTTCATTTTATGTAAATTGTGTTACATAGACCGTTTAGCACTTCTCTGATGATGATCTCAGAATTAATTTCTTGGGAGTGGAATTGTTGGATCAGAGGGCCGGCCTTGATGCATGCTGCGAAGTTACCATGCAGAAACATGGTATCAATTTATATTCCCAAAGTATCCTTTGAGATACTCACTTTAATTTTTAATCTCTTATAATTTGATAGGTGAAAAGTTGGAGATCTTAATTATTGGGTTATCCAAAAATTTCGTTTGCTTTTTTCCAGAAGATGGTTGTAGTAGTGCTTAGTTGTCTTGAACTTATTTGAAACAATTTTGTTTGATTGTATTGTGACAGCTGTCATATTAGTGTGCATTAAAAAAAGCCCACTTAACAAAATTGGTTATTTTTTGTGTAGCCATTTTAATATTGAGGATAGAAGAAAATAAGCAAGAGTTTCACTATATTATGCTTTATTATTTCAAGAAAGGTAAAAACACAACTGAAACACAAAAAAAGATTTGTGCAGTGTATGGAGAAGGTGCTATGACTGATGGAATGCTTCAAAAGTGGCTTGTGAAGTTTTATGCGGCAGAGTTCTTGCTGGGTGATGCTCCATGGTCAGGTAGACCACTTGAATATGGTAGTGATCAAATTGAGATGTTAATTGAGAACAGTCAATGCTACACCACACAGAAGATAGCCGACATACTCAAATTATCCAATCCAATAGTTATTGGTGAAAATGAAAATTGGGTCTTCTGTTTTATGGAAAAAAACATATGGACTCTGGCCAATCCAATATTTTAATTTACATTTTTTTATTACTGAAGTTGACCAGATAAATACTCACCTACATTTTCTTAGCATATGTAAACTGACATTTTATAGTTATACATTTTATACTTTATACAGTTTAAGTCATCACTAATTAAATTTATATTTACTGAATGATGTGATATAAATATCTAAAAAGACTTTCTCTACATGGTTAATGTTTCCTAGACTATAATAGAATATTGGCTGTCCTATTCTCACTAAACTATGATGTTCTTTTTTTAATAGAAATATCTCTATCTGGGATTATTCATTGGTTACACTGAATTCTCTGAATCTTTGGCCAGTACCATTATTATTTTACCCTTAGAACCTTTTTATTAAGGGCTTGGGAAAATTTCTAATCTTTTTATTCCAAAAATGTTTTAGCTCTTCCAACTGTTTCAGATAAACTTTGGAACATTTTTTTTTTTTTTTTTTTCAGTTTCCAAAGAAGAGTAATATACTGTCCAATTCCCTTAAAATGACATTCTTCTTAGCCAGTAATAGGACATGTTTGTCAATTCAGCCTTGTTAAAAAAAAACATGTATTTTTCAAGGTGATTTATAATTTTCTTCAGAGGGATTCAACACATTTCTTGTTAAGGTTACTTTATATATGTATTTAAAGATTTTATTATCATTTTCAGAGAGAGGGGAAGGAAAAGAGGGAGAGAGACATCAGTGCATGGTTGCCTTTCACCTGCCTCCAGCTACAGATCTGGCTGGAGACCTGGCTTGCAACCTGATTACGTGCCCTGGCCGGGGAATCAAACCAGGGACCTTTGGGTTCACAGACTGGCACCTTATCCACTATACCACCAGCCAGGGCCTACCTTATATTTTGTTTCTATTGTGTGCGGAATCTTTGTTATCACATGTCTTTAGAATGGTTTTTATTGGTAGAGATTATTATTTAGGGCTTGAGCATATGTCATGTGCCTAGCACATACTTAACATGCAGTAAATAGTAAAAAAGTATTTATTAAAATTAATAATAGAGTTTTGAAAATTTATCTTGTTATCAAGTCACTTGAATTCTCATATTAATTAGTTTTTCAATTCATAACATTGGATTTTCTCAGTATACTATCATATTTTATATGTAATGGTAGCTGTTACTTTTTAAATATTTAAATCTTTTGTTTCATCTTATTGAATTGTCAGTATCTCTCCAAATAATGCCATTAGCTCCCAGAACATATATGCAAATTTGATTTGCTGAGGCAGTGTGTATTTATATTTATAGATCTATTCTTTATTATAAAATTATGTATTTTGTACTTAGGTTTATAATTTTTGTTAGGTAAATAATATATCTCTATTTCTCTACTTCTTTCTACCACGAGATTATCCTTTTTTTAAAAAAATTCAACTTTCTTTTTTTTAATTTTTAAACAACTGTCCTTTAAGCTTTAAGGACGTATTTCCTTAAAATAGCTGGTTTTGAATGATGATACTGTTAGCAGAAGGAAAAGACAGCTATTGACATAATCCAGGCATTTGTGAGATTTAAACTTTGTGGGAGACTGGAGATACAAATGGCGGAAAGGCTATTTTCATAGCATTTTGGAACACTGAATTCATGAAAACCAAGGCAAGGAGCGCTGACAAGGTGTTGCTTTTTTTAAAATTTTAATCCAAGGTGTCTTAAATGCTCAGCTGTTTGAGTGACAGAACATACAGAATAGAGAATTTAACAGCCCACAACTGTATTATCTTAGTCTTAAATCAAACAAAGTGTGAGCTGGTTTACTTAAGGTAAAGCTGCTTTCATTTCCTTTGGTGTCAGTGTTTGCATAAAGGATGTGAAAAAGCCTGAGGAAAACGAGGGAGACCATTTCATTGCTGAATATTCATTAAAACAAATGAAATATAATTTAGAGTTGTGCCAGGAGTTAAAAGGAACAGACGTTGAAGAGCCCATTTAAGAACTACAGATAGGTTCTATAATAGACTCCATACAGTTTTGTTTTAGGAAATGACAGGAGGAAAAGGATGGGACCCTTCCTCACTTTTTACCTTAGCTAATTACCTATCAGGTAGCTTTGAGTCAGCAGGAGTGGGGACCCTGAAGTACAGCCTCAGTTTGCAAGATACACTTTTACAGCAGTGGCTCTGGTTTCCTTAGCAAGTACTCAAAACTTCAGTTATAGTGGGAACCATTAAAATTCCTGAAACAGCCAAAAGTGGCACTTAGAGAGAATGCACGTAAATTATAGTCATACAAGATGCCCTGCAGAGTTCTGGAAGTATTTCCCCTTAAATAAGATCTTGAAACATTCTCTTCCTATTTGCATACCTTGTGAATATAATGTGGTCTATTCCTTCCTGAAGGCAGCGACTGACTTTGTGTGTGCAAAAGCACTTCAAATGCTGATCAGCAAAAGCATTACTGACCACTTAAAATGCAACAAGTATTTTAAGAGGGTTTATTGCTTCTTAGGCTCATAAATGAAATGGCCCCTACTTACAATGGGGTTTTCCTTTTCTAGCAGATAGGGGAGGTTAGAAACACAGCCAAGCATTGCTTTTACCTGTTTATTCTTTATGTAGTTTGTTAACTCAAACTGGAAGAGGAAAATTAAATGCCAAGAGTAAGAAATAAAATAAGAGAGTGTAAAAATGCTGTGGGCTACTTTGATAGTTGTAATCCTGCATTCAGGCCTATTCTGCTTGGTACAGGGCTGTTTGACATACTCTGGTGATTTAGAGTTGAAGAGAGGTCTTCATCCTGAAGGCATTTAATAAGTAGGGAATGCTTAACTGTAACATAAGGCAAAATTAGGATTTTAATAAAGTATTGTAGGAGCTCAGAGGAACTAGAGGAATGGAAAAGGTGAAGGGTTCTTGAGTTTTCCAATCTAGAGATGGATTTCTGCAAGAAGCCCCTTCCAGGTCAGGGTAACATCATGGGCAAAGCCTGGGGATGTGGAAGTAAAGTGTCCAAGAAAAGCTTGCAGTCTGTTGTCATCTCATGAGAAAGTCCTTCAATGCAGTCTTTACTGTGTTGGCAAAGTTAAGTTATTGAAAGAAGTTGAGGCAAGAAATGGCATGATTTGAACCATGTTTTAAGAAGACCACTTTGGCAGAAACTGACCATGCATCTGCGGTAAGAATGACAATGCATTTTGTGTTGCATTTATACCTTATATTAACTTCTGAAACAACCTTCTCTCCACATCATCAGGATCCTAGAGAGTTGCTCCTTTATTTCCATCCTTCTTTGTCCATGTACTCATCTCTTTATTCATTTACTTAGTAAAGAATGCTCAGCATGTACTATTATATCCTTACATGTACATAGCTCCTTGCACTTTTCAGAGTGCCTTGTTTTTTATGAGTAACACCATGAAGTTAGTAGGGCTGATGTTATGGTCCTTGTGTTATAGATTAAGAAACCTGCTCAGAGTCAAAAGCTGGAAAGTGGTGAATTTGGACCAGAATTTGAGTCTTCTGATCCCTTAAACAAATGTGATTTCTTCCTTTTGTACAAACACTTAATCTTGTGTTTAGTTAATTAAACAAAAGTTAGTTAAAGTGGGAAATTATCAATCTAAAGCTGCTTTATATACATACCTTAAACATGTTGCAGCAACTTAAAACATTTAAATGAATATTTATTTGTCAGTCTTTTGATGTAGGACCAAAGTCTTTTCTTTGATTAACAGTCTTCTTGGAGTCCACTTCAGTCATCTGTCTTGCGTAACTCTTCCATAATTTATAATTATTGATTTCTTTAATGTCGAGTAAGAACTTAAAAACATTTGTGAAGCAATCTTGAATGTCATATCATTTTAGACCTTAAAGTTTCCCTTAAGATCTTTTACAGATATCTATCCCACACCTTATTTCGCAAGTATTTTTAAACCAGTTCACCTTTTTTTTTTTTTTTGTGACTAGTATGTTTCAATAAAAAACCTGCCTTCCTTTTTCTACTACTTTTATGTCATCTTTAATTAAAGTATGTAAATATAACAGCATGTAACTGTCATAAACATGTCTGTCATAAATGGGGTTGGGAACAAACACAATCCAAGTCGATTGGTGTACACCAGCGCATTAGAAAGTGCTTCCTAGCCAAGAGCATTCACTCTGCCATGGACAACACTCAACATATTGCACAAAGGGAGAGGAAGACATCAGCCATTTCATTGAGCTGATTAAGAGAGATTCAGCTGCAGTTTAATCCATAGCAGCATGTATCTCGGGACAAGTTCAGAGTGCGGCTGGGTTGAGGTGGTCTAGAAAGATAAAGGACAGCTTTGGAAAGATAGGGCTGCAAAGATGGTTTGGATTTAGGAAGAGAAGTGTGTGTGTGTGTGTGTGTGTGTGTGTGAGAGAGAGAGAGAGAGAGAGAGACAGAGACAGAGATGGAGTAAGCAAGGACTTGCAAGATGCTCAGCAAAGAAAAAAATTATTTCTTTGGAATTATAAAATAGTCAAGTCAAATGAATTAACTTGCTCTATTCAAAATCCTCTTTTAAATTCCATCTCATGAAGGAAATTTCCCCATATCAAATGGGTTTGGTAGAGATTTTAATTTACTTCCTAATGTAAATAAAGTCATTGTTGTAGTTAAAAATCTAGCAATTTACTTTCCCATCTTTAATGAGGACAACACCTAATCCATTCCAGACAGATTAAGGGCTACCCCATTTTGAGAAAACTACCATGGAGGTATTTATGAATTCTTTTCATGATCCACTCTGATGTTCTGGCCCTCTGTAATAACCTTTTACACATTCAAAAATGATTAAGACTTAAGTCTTCCAATATTTAGGCTGAATTATCTTGAAGTGATAGAATCATCATTTCATGTATTGTTTAAATTTTAAATTTACTAAGTTGAAAGGAAGATAGATTACAAAGTGTAGATTTCCCATCTCCATTTCAAATCAGCCATGAAGGGTATTAATATTAAATGTGTATACCTGAATTACTTTGTAGCTGTGTGTACATAAATATGGACATGAATGTGTGTCTAAAACATAGTGTGTACATATAATATATACACATAAATGCACACACATAGTCCAGGTACACACGCGATAGCTTTTGGAAACCAAAATAAAAATACCTGATCAGATAGATAAAGGTGCCAAAAGCAGCCTCACAGATATAACTTGAAAGGAAGCTGAGGTTTGTCTGCTGAGATCACCTGACAGCAGGGAAAAGAAAAGTTGATTGTTTGATACCTTTTTACCTTGCCCACATCCCACTTCTGGTTAACCCAGAATCTCTCTGGTTACTTGCTCCTCTTTCCTGTGCTCTGTAGTGTCACAGGTTAACCAAGATCTAAGGACCCTCATATCAGTTTGCTAAGCTCCCCGTGATTATGTATGGGGAGGTTTGCTACTAAAAATGGATTAAGGTATCAGTCTCCATTGGGTTGTTTCTTCAGAGTGGATGCCTGGAGATGGAAAGCCTTGAAGACAGAAGATCTTTAAGATACTAGGCTCTGAATCTCTAATGTGGATTAAGTGATTGCAGGGTTAATCATGGTAGTTTGGGGTACAATGAAATTTTATTGGTATAACTACAAAGATGAGCTTTTATGTACGCATGGCTTACCTGGAGCAGCTCTGTTTAATGGAAATATAATCACACAAGTAGGTTTACAGTTGTGGTATGTGAGTATGCGAAATAGTTTAGCCTTGTATTATTATTATTTATTAATATTTGTGTTTTGCGTATGAACAACTGTAAATCTACTTTTGCCCCACCGTGCATAATGTAAACCACACATATCAACTATATATACTACTGTATAATTAAAAATTTTTAGTAGTCACAAATAAAGAAGTAAAAAGAAACAAGTGAAATTGATTTTAATAATAGACTTTAATACATTATATCTTAAATATTTAACATATAATCAATGTAAAAGTTAGTAATGAAATATTGTACTTATTTGTGTTCTAGAAGTCTCATGCATCTTGTATTTTATTTAGTGCATTCCTAGTCAGAGTAGCCACAATTTAAGTGCTCATTAGCCAATAGTGTGGCCACACTATTGGATAGTGTGGGTCTAGAGAGTGCCTCAGAGTAAGGGCAAGGAGCATGCTATCTCTAAGTGTTGGATCCTACTAGATACAGGCAGCCTTTTGTTAGACAACCTCCATCAGCCAGGGCACTTCTATGGTATGTGTTGGTCATGCCCAGTAAGTAGCTGGAATCAATGTTTTGTCGAGTGTGGGGCTTTGGAATGTCACTGTGTGTTTGATTTCACCTCAGAGGAAGCAGCTTGATTTCAATAGAGCTCTGAATAAAGAGAATTGAATAAAGAGAATTGTTCCTCAGAAAGAGTGATGTTGAGCAATAGGTATTGGATTTCCTGGATAATAGCCAAGCTTGAGCAGGTTTTCTATAGATTGGTTAGCACACATTTTTTCCACTTCCTGGAGATGCCCTAGAATTAGAAGGTAGAAAACAGCCATGTGTTACAGTGGGGACTATAAAAGGTACCATGTTCCTGAAACTGACCAGGCTGGAAATTGTTTCCAGGGCTCCAGGATGGATAGGGAATGTGTGTCCACAGCAACAAACAGACCTTCCCTTACTGCTTAGACCCCTGGATCACCCCTGGGAGTTCCTTTTCATTGCTGAGGGATCCAAAGCCACAGATAAATATGGTATAATTTTACTGTTAAACAGGAAAAGAACAGTATTATTTTTGTATTAAAACAAATGGGGATATATTATGAGTGCAATGCAAAATTTCCTTGTGTTTTAAAACACATGTAAAAAGTCCTGGCTGGCGTGGCTCAGTTGGTTGGAGCATTGTCCCATACACTGATAGGTCATGGGTTTTATTCTTAGTCAGGGCACATACATAGCTTGTGGGTTCAGTCCCCTGTGGGAGCACATGGGAGAGGCAACCAACAGATGTTTCCCCTTCACATCGGTGTCTCCCTCTCTCCCTCCCTCTCTCTACAATCAATGAGCATGTCCTTGGTTGAGGATTTAAAAAATAGTAAGTAAAAAAGTTGACAATGAGTTGCTTTGGGACACAAAATCTTTTTCTTTGGGCTTGGTGCTCATTCCCCTCTACTTGTTAGGAATACGCACAGAAGCACTGCATTTTCTTGAGTTTAATGCACCTCCGGTGTTCTAGAGTATGGGCAAAAAGGTGAGGAAACTTTGTTATGGTCATAATTATAAAGGGATTTTCCAAAGATGGATGAGAAGTTCATCTGAAATCAGATATTTTGAAAGAAATGAACAGCAACTGCCTGTTATGATTAATTTTACTAAAAACTTAGTTAAAAAAATAGGTACACACATATACATATTTATTTCCTCAGGGTAACCAAAGTGCTTCCCACGCTAATGTAATTATTTTTATTTGATTATTTCTTTTATGGAATTTGATGAATAGAGCTATGTTATTTAGATACTTGTTTTATTCCCATTAGAGATTCAACTTGTATGTTAAACCTTTTTTAACATTTTTGCTTTGCTTGGGCTATAAGACTAACACATACTAATTATACAAAAAGTTATCTATTAATGATACTAGTACTACCTTACCTTGTTTGTAATTATTGCTATTTGAACAAAATTGCCTGGAGGGAAAACTTTGAATATAACCTAAAGCATAGTTTCAGCCTTATAACAACCTTTTTAAAGTAATTATTGCTGTTTTTTTAAACAAATATTTTCTGAAGGAAAAACCTTAGGAATAGAGGGTTGAATTTATGATAATAAAGGTAAAAGATATGGCCACCACTTGTATACTATATAATTATACATTATAATTTTATCTACCAATTGCAATTGAAAAAAGATCAAGTTAAATGGTTGTAAAAATAATTTAGCATGAAAAAAACTAGAGGTGAAGAGAGTAACAGTGAAATAGCAAAGTGCAGATGAATGCAACAGGGGTATCACCCTTTATTCTGATAAAAGAGCTAAAGATTCAGAGTTAGGAAATACGTGATACCCACTAACAACACTCCTGAAATCTAGTAATCATGGTGAACAGTGCTCATTGCCTAGGGTCCTCTTTCCTACTGCACCTATCCATATTCTTACAATACTTTTAAATTAACTGTTGAGATAGTCAAGTAGAAACCTATTTAACATCCTAGATACATTCTAAAAAGAGAAGGGAAGTTGGTAATGGAAAACCATAAAATCTCTATGGAGCATTTTTTTTTTTTTTAGTAATTCTCTCTGAAAAGGAAGGGATGGAACCTAATGATTATCAGATCCTCTATAGTTGCCAAAGCCCAGCCTTCTGTTATATTAAATTTAAGGAAAGAGAGAGAGCATGAGTATACTGTTCTCAGTCTTGATACCAACATCTCAATGATTGCCTTTGTTGAGATGTTTTCTCGTTAATGAATAAAGTACTGAGGTCTCTAGGAATGGCACAGAGCCTAACGCCTATATAACCTGTGTCTGCTCATGGTAATACAGAAGTATGGAAACTGCATCTCTCCTAGTCACATAGTAAAGGAAGCAGTGCCTACTATGGCTAGAGAGAACCACTGTCTAGTAATTTGTTTTGAACTGGCTTCTTCATGGAGAGAAATTCACAGCAGTAGCAGTTGCGGCTGCAGTAGTTAAAAGTAGTTATAGTCCTTCTGTATGCTGGTCTTTTCAAAAGTCTGAACCCCAGGGAAAGTGACTCTCAGAAGGCTTTGGGACCTGAGTACATGTACACGTTTAAGAAAGCCAGCTCTGGTAGAAAGATGTCAAGGGACACACAATACAGTGGATAGAAGGTGCCTGACTCACAAGGAGTTCAGGGAAAACACTTGATCAGAAAAATTGTTCATTTTCCTGTTATCAGTAACCAAGAGAACATTGGTAGTACTTGTATTATGCTTCCCATAAATAGTTAAGATTTCTTTGGTTGCTAAATAGAGACCTTCTGAGTTCAGGTAGCCAAAGTTGGTTTTAGCACTGCAGGGTGGGGGTAATATTTGGCACTTAATTTTCTTCTTCTTCTTTTTTTAATTGCAAACTTGTAGGTCTAGGTATATTTCAGGAAGGAGGTTAGACTTTTGGGAGATGATTAACATCTTCACATGGGGGCTCTTGTTCTCAAACTAGGAGTGCATTCACATTTATTTTACCCTTCACTAGCAAAGTAACAATTGCTTCTGTGTCAGTTCTATTTTGGGCAAAGGTTAGGTATAGGAGAAGGGAAATAGTGAGTGTCTATTAAGAGTTCATCTCTCTACATTTTAGTCTTCCTTTTAGCCGTGTTATTCCACATTGTCTCTTAGGAAGTGGAATCAACTTCACATCAAATACATGAAGTACCAGTTCTTTTCTCGGGGAGTGGTCCTGAAAAGCACTCATTTTGCTCACTGGTATGGAAAAAAGGATGTCAATAGGAAATTCTGGGGGAAATTTTTTATTCTAGAACATTCTTAGGTACCAATTCGGAGAAATGAGATCTGGCCAATAATTGGTCGAAGGCAAGAATGAAGGGTACATGTGAAGGATTCAGCCTATCCATGTAAAACATGCTAGGCTAGTGAACTGAGGGAAAGGAAAATTTATTTAAAACCACAGACTGGATAAAGCATTGAAGTAGCAGAGGACTGGGAAAAAGAAAATATGCTTCCAGTGTTTCCAAAAACAGGAAGAGAGAAATGAACCTGTCAGTTGTTATTCTCTCGTTTAAAGTTAATCTCAAGTGAAACAGTGGAAAAAAATATTGCAGAACAAAGGCATGTATTATGAGAGGGTTAATCAGGGTTGTGAGAATCAACAGTTGGATAAATTATGTTAAAAATTTTTACATTTATGAAATCTCAGGAAAAAAGATAATAGAATTTGATAATTAAATTGTTACACTAAAATATCTGGATCTGTAGTTTAAAAGAGTAATTAGTCCAGAATGATAAGATTTCACTTCTAGGTTTTCAGCTATGCCTCAAGATTCACTACTGAACCTGAAGTAGAGATTTCTTCTGACTCTGACTTAGAACTGTTGTTTTTGATTTGTATATTTAGTTTAAAATACTTGTAGTCACAGTATAGACTTAACTTGCATTATAATTTTTCTCAGTTAATGTCAAATTGCCATCTTTGGTTAGTTCATGTTACAATTTTTATGACTGCATAATATACCTAGAGACTGTACTTATTTATGCTTTGCATCAGATATATTTATGTCATTTCAAAGGGCATTTTTGCTATTTGAGCATCCCTGCATGCCACTCCTTTCCCCCTTCTTTTGGATTATTTCCTTAAGATTATTTTTAAATGGAATGAGTGAAGGAAATGAGCATCTTGAGCATCTTGATAACTCTTTATCATTTTTGCAAAATTGCTTTCTAAACATTTCTACAATTGTACCTGGTGAAGTAAGATGTGCTTAATTACATTGTGTGATGGATTCCCTACACTTAATGCAACTGAAAGAGATTCTCATCTGAGGTGGAGCTGAGTCATTCCCAAGGGATTCTTAGCCTCAGAACTTTTTTGGTTAATGAATTGCTGTGGACAAAAGGAAGAAAAGCATCTGCCAATCACAAGTTTTACATAGCCTTTGAAGGAAGGGTTTACATTATATTGTGTAAGGAGCCTGAAAACTGGGGGGTAAATACAATTTAATATATTGAGTTTGTTTTATACTTATATGATAGCATCTTAAATATCTCACACATAGTGGGGCTCAGTAATATCCTTGGGTAAATGAAATGCTGTGGGAAACTTATTACTGAAAATAACCCTGAAATTATGTTTTTTGATCATATGGTGGAAATTAGCCTGTTCTGCTTGAAGTTTCAGATATTTTTCTACCCAGGTTTTCTTAAAGTGAGGTATGTGTCTGCAGTTCCCTGTGACAGCCAATATTTGCAAATACTGTAACAAAAAATTGTTTAAACATAAAAATAAATATTCAGCCTCTCATTTCCCAACCCATGTGGAAAAGGGAAATACTTCTTAAAAGTGGGAATTCGTAATATTATAAATTGTTTGGTTGAAGCAGGAACTATTTAAAAACTCACAACTTTAATAAGTGAAGGAGACATACTGATGTAAACCACAAACATATTTAGTGCATGAGATCATTCAGGCTCCTCACCTTCAAAACAAAAGTTTTTCGTCCTTTTGGCTTCTCTCTCTCTCTCTCTCTCTCTCTCTCTCTCTCTCTCTTTTCTCCCCCCTCCCCTCTCCCTCTCCTCCCCCACCTTTTTTGACAACCATGTCCAGTTTTCCTGGCAGTGGCTTAGAGCAGCACTCCAACTATTAAGCTGTGTAAGAACGGTGAACTTGGTTAGCAAGGATCATTTGTCTGCAGTTGTCAACAATGGCTTGTTTTACTAGGAACAGTGACTACGCAGTTGTGCAGAGTGTTGTGTGCAAAAGTGTTAATAGCTGAGTAGCTTGAGCCATACTCAAAATCCATTTTACATAGTTATTTTGCTCTTTAGAGGTGATTCTTGTCTCTGTCATTTGGCACTGTCTGAAAAAGAAGTTCATCAGTATTCTGGGATGCTGTCTACAGAGTAAGCTTGACTCAGTCCTCTGTTTCTTTCTTTTGGTTCTCTTTAATCAGTTTTCACCAGCGCACAGCCTGGATACTATTGATGTTTAAGTACAGCAAAGTGATTAAATGATAATGATCTTGGTTTTCATCCAAGATGACAGATTTCTCTAGCTTTGGGAATACTTCAGTGCCTTGGATGGAGTGCATTTTTAACACATTCACACATGCATTCACACACACTCTCACACACTTCATACTCACAGAGGACCTTGATTCCAAGAAGTACAGAAAGGATGATGTTGGCTATTAGGAGGGGTGCTAGTCTAAAGCTAGTAGGAGTAATGGGGGTGGTGGTGGTGGTGATGGTGGTGAATGAATTCTTTTGCTCTGTTTGGCACTTACTAAAAGGACCTAATCATCACAAGGAACATTCTGAACTTAATTCCAGCCTGGCTGAATTACTGAGATGAAGTTGTTAGAAATTTGAAGCTGATAGAAAGTTCCATTTTGAGTCCTAAGTAGTGCCACACATGTGAGTCTTTACCCCACATATTTAAGAAGACTCTCTCCCCAACTTCTCCCATTCATTGACCCCCATTACATTTTTATTAAGTTCAATGCAAGGCAGCTTTCTATGCCTGACTGAAGCAGGTGAGACTGATACCAGGGAGTTTATGGCAGATTTTTGAATTCTTCCAATTTTACCATTTGTGGGGGGACAAATGTGTAGTGCCTAACAGCTTGGACTATGAGGTCTAATGGCAGATACACTTAGGTTCAAATCTTGACATTATCTCTTAATAGCTGTGTGATCTTGAGCAAGTCACTAACCCTCTCAGCATTGAAAATAAGCACAAATAATGGGTTGATATAATAGTTTAACACTAATTTAGCATTAACTGTTTACTGAGCACTGTGCCTCTTCATGTTACATGTGTTACCATTTAATCCTCATGACAATGCATTGAGTTATGTCTTGTTTTTTGATTTTCAGATGAGGAAATTGAGACCCAAAATGGTTAAAAAATCTTGTTGTTGGTGACATAGTAGTATGCAGTAGTAAAACAACTACATCTCATGAGCCATATTCATTCCACTACACCATCCTTACTTTCCTTAAATGTCCTGGTGTGATGCCTTGTATACCTCTGAAAGATTGAGGAGATAAGGTAGGGAGAAAAGGTTGACCAAAGATCTTCCCAGATGCTAAACTTGGGCTTGCTACTACCTTTTAATTGGAAAGCAGGTGGATATGTTGGAGGATAGACCTTTGAGAACTAACATCCTAAGTAATATCCTGTCGGTGTGGCTTCTAGCAAGTGGTTTAGGTATAGTGAGAAGTGGAAAGAAATATAAAAGGTGGATGCAAGCTTTAGGCAGACTTCTTTTGGGAGGGACCATGATATAATAATGCCAGTGGCAATGCAGGAAAATCCATGTGAGTCACTTTAGTCAAAGGTCTTTCAGAGTTTTGGGTGAAGGTATGAGGATTTGTGTAGTTGGACAATAGTTACACCAAGTCTTGGAATGGAATCTTTGGAAATACTTCTTGAACAATCCCATAGTCCCTACAGACTTAATTATTTTTGAACAGAGTCTCCCTTAGCCAAAGCTGGAGGAAGTTGAAGGAAGTTATGGACTCCTTAAGATTGGCAAACCTGGGTTAATACCTGAGCAGGAGTCAGTCCTGCTATAAGGTACTTACCTTATCCACTGTGCCACCAGCCAGGGCATCAGTGTATTTATACTGGTACAAAATTAGGCAGCTGATGACCTGACTGGTGGCAGCTGGTTAAGGCACCGGCCTGCAAACCCAAAGGTCACTGGTTTAATTTGCAGCCAGGGCACACAACCAGGTTGCAAACAAGGTCTCTAGCCAGGTCCATAGAAGGAGGCAGGTGAAAGGCAACCATACATTGATGTCTCTCTCCCCCTTTGCCTCTCTCCCTCCTCCCTTTCTAAAAATAATAAGTAATAAAAAAAAATCTTAAAAAATTAGGCAGTTGGTCATTGCTACTCATATAGGTATTCCTATTATGTGTAGTCTTGAGAATACAGTTGTTGATGATATTCTAGAGTAGAAAAAAAACTGGCCCAAGCACAAAAACATCTTTTTAAAAGGTTTTATTCATTATCTTCAGAGAGAAGGGCATGGAGGGAGGAAGAAAGGGAGAGAAACATCAGTGTGTGGTTGCTTTTCATTTGCCTCAAGCTACGGACCTGGCTGAAGACTTGGCTTGCAACCTGGTTATGTGCCCTGACTGGGAATCAAACCAGTGATGTTTGGGTTTGCAGGCCGGTGCCAATCCACTGAGCCACCAGCCAGGGTGTAAACATTTTTCTGACACACTGATTCTATTGGAGATATATTTAGATTAACACTTTACTCTTTGGGATGGCCAAAGTTTCCTGGGTAATTTTAACTTAATGTTTAATTACATTTTAGTGCCAATTGTTTAAACATGATAGTAAATGGAAATGTTAGTAGAAAAAAGAGACATAGGAATAACATAGGTACTCTCTTAATTTTAGGTGACTTTTCTAGATGCTTCAACTTCTTCATTTTTATTATGGGTACTTACAGAAAACCCTATTGATGATGATGACGGTGATAATGATGATGATGATGATGATGACAGTGGTCTACTTGTTGTTAGTCTTTGTATACTGTTACAAAATTTTCTTGTATGTTAACCTCCAAAGAAACCAGTAGGTTAGAGGTTATTATCTATATTTTAGTTAACACATTGGGATTTAGAAAATCACTTAATTGTTTAAGGTCACACAGTTAGTGGCAGCAGAATGAAGACAGGAACCTAATAAAGTGTAGTGCTAAAGTTAGCCTCCATTGTTTCATTTTTTAAAACAAACTTTTGCAGTGTATAATAGTGAATTAAAATACATTTATATTAATCTTTTAAAAAAGCTAACAGTTTATAGAAATTGTTTTATCTTGATTTCTGATAAATCAAGAAAATGTATTGTTTAGGAAAATTGACTATTGCACATTAGAGGGAAGGGCTTTAACAGGAACATGGTGTCAACCATAAAGGCATCATCAGTTTTGTAGATGGCAGTTTTAAATCCCATGTCTTCCATTAAGTTCACTTGCAATATGTACTTTCAAAAAGGGTCTGTGAGTAGGAATACTATTTAATAGTACTTCCTCTGAGTGTCCCTGAGTGGTAAAATATTGATCTTTGAATGTTTAACATGTCTTTATTTTGCCTGAGTGATAGTTTTGTTAGGCATAAAATTCTATATTGATTGTCAGTAATTTCCCTTAGCACTGAAGATTTTAGCACTGTTGGTCTCAATTTTGCTAACCATCTAACTATAGTTATTTTTAAGAGTTTTGCTTTATGATTTTTTAAAATCTCAGTGTTTAGAGTGTGGATTTATCTTTAGTTGTCCTGCTCATGTTTTCAACCTAAGGGCTGTTTCTTTCTCTCATTATAGATCTTTCTAAATAGGCCATATTTGTAATTCCCTTTATTATTTTTTCCTTAGAAAAGTTATTAAGACATATAATTCTCTTATTTGAACTTCCAATATTTTAAAGAAAACATTTTTTTCTCCTTGTGCTTCCTTCTAGGTAAAATAAAATAACATCTCTTTAGTATTTGAATTTACTATTTTTTAGTTGCATCAAATATTGATTTTATTTAGTCTGATGAATTTTTCTAGTTCAGTGAGTGTGCTTTTACCTCTAACATTTTAAATTGTTTCTTTTTTACGTATACCTGTTCTTGTTTTGCTTATTTTCATAAATTCCTGCTTATTTTTAATGGATATTGCTTCTTTATTCATCTTATTAATCATCCTAAACCTATATATTTTAAACTCTTTGTCTGTTCTGTGAAAATAATTTCATTTGGGCTAAATTCACAAGTTGATGGTTGGTTTGACTTACTTAAAATTAGGTCTTTTATATGTGTGGTATTTCAGCATGTGGATTTGTTTGAATGTGGAGGATTTTCATTTTTCTGTATTGTTTCCTTCTTATTAACTCTACTTGACTAAATACTTTTGTGGTTTTGCTATTGTCTTCACCTGGTGCCTCTGGCTCAATCCATAATTGAGAATTATAATATTATTTAATGTATTCCTACTCTGATGAGTTGGGGAGTATCACAGATTCATGGAGCAAGCAGGTAATCTGACCCCATTTCTCTCCTAATACTTTTTCTTTCCTTCTTTATGCCCATAGATGTTCAATCATAAAGCTGGAACTTCTAGGCAGTGTCAGCTGTTGTTTTTTCCAGCTTCCTTTCACAGTTTTGGGTACCTGGATATTTGCAGAGAGGCTAGGAAGCCTTGCTCAGTTCCTGACTTCTAGCAGTAAACTAGGCCATATCTCTTTTGTGTGGCAGTTTTGGTCTTCATACTCTTCAGAAATCTAGTTCTCTGCAGCCACTGTCAGTTTCTGGCTTGGGAGTCCTGTGTTTCTTTGATCATCACTCCTTTCTTTGTTTCTTTTCTGAAAAATTGAAATTTATCTTGATTTTGAAACTGATATCTTACGGATTTTCTTTTTAAAATTAATTTTTAAAGTGTAAAATGTGTATTTGGATCAGAGGAACTGTTAGGAGCTTGGACCTGCAGGGCTAACATGATCTGAATTGTGCTGTTTTCACTTTGCTTGTTTTCGTGTTTTAAAGTTGTTTCCCAGGAATGTGAGTTACTATTGAATTGCTGGCTGCCTGTCTTTTCTTCCTTCTTTTGCTGAATTGCTGCAAAAATGAAGGGATTTACTTTCTTCCTGGTATTATTTTAATTGGGCAATATTTAGAATAAATTTCAGGACTGCCCTTTCAGTGTAAATGTCAGTATTGTCTCAAGTTAAGGACAATAATATTAAGAAATAAGTAAGTTTACAGAAATTATTCTCCAGAACCAATTTTCAGGAGATGTGACATTTGATATGATGTGTACTCAAGTGTAAACTTCCACATGGCTTTCATATGCCTTGTTTTGAAGTAGCTGAAAAAGCTTCATGAGTTCATGAAAATTTCAATTTTCCCTTCTTTTTCTTTTAAATGTGTGCTAATATTGTAGTAAAGAAATTGTTTATATCAGAACTTTTAAAAAAGAAATGTTAATACAACTGAAAATATTTTATTTTTTCACATCTTAATAAATTCTAAAGAACCAGAGAATGTCCAAGCTTCAGGGTCTTTTTAAGTGTACCTTGAGTACTTGAGGTTTGAAGGTACCATTGATCTATAAACAACTTCAGTCCCTCTCAAAAGTCTATAGCCCCATTGTTACTTTCCTGTCATTTCAGTAGTTTGTGATCTTGTGCTTAGATCCTGAACCCTGGTTACTGTTCATGGTAATCAACCTAAGTTAGGTATCTTGAAATTCTTTCTTTCCACTACAGTAGTTTAATATCAAGTATTGTTTTCAAAATTGTTACTTATTTAAAATGAGTCTTTAAAATCTTTTGAAAGTTATGTGTGCATGGCAAAATTTTCACACTGTGTTCAATAAAAGCAAATCTCTAATTATATTCTAATTTTTTCAGGCCTCCTTCTCAAGATGGCCAGTGTTGCTGTTTTCTTGCGTTATCATTCCTGAGACCTTTTATGGATATGTGTGCATATTCTCTTTTTAAAATAAATTGTAGCACATGGTATGCCCTGTTCTGAACCTTGTTTTTTACACCTTACAATTTACTTTGGAGCCCATTCTCTATCAGTATATACAAACAAAGCTGCCTGATGATTTTTTAATACTAAAACTGTTAACTCCTGCTAGAAACTTTTGTACTCAACAAAGCATTCATTATGTAGGAGCTGTTAATGTCTATGCCAGGTTTGTTTTAAGCTAAAGTAGAATGAACTCTGTTTATTCAGCTCTTCTGGTGGGTAGATTTTGGACTTTATATTTTAGTAAATAACAGAACAGAGTTTCACTGTATGGAAGTCAGCTCCGAAACTAGCCTTTCAGTTCTGTGTTTTCAACGATAGGTGGCACCAGCAATTTCTGTATTTGGGCTATATGTAGATGTGAAGCATCATCATTTTGATTATTTTTCATTTCATACTGTTGTGTTCACATATTATTTGAAACCAAGATGTGTTTGCCTGAAGGCCAACAGGCTTGCACAAGCATACATATATGCATGGGGATTAAGAACAATTTAGTAGCAAGGTACCTGGGATATTGCGCTGCGTGGCTTCCAACACCCTGTCTTTGCAGCAGTCATCTAGTGAGACCAGGCATTTAGGTAATACATTTGATTAAACTAATGAATACGATTTTATATATAGGAAATAGATACCTGCAGATGAATATTTTGAGATTTATTTTGGTGGAAATTGAATCCTTGGCTACACACATGAAAATTTATCATTGAATTTAAGAGTGACATAATCTCATAGCTTAATGCGTCACATCTACATTGACAGTTCTCATCTCTGTCTGAGCCCTCCCTGCTAACCTATGCTCTTTGTCATCTGTGCTTAGATTGTCTCCATAGGATCTAAAATGCAACATATTAAAATTAAATGTATTGTTGTTCCCCATAGAACAGTTTAAAGAAATTATTTTATTATTAATATTGTTTTCTCTTGGAGAGAGAGAGAAATAGATAGAGAAGAGAAAGAGAGAAATATCAATTCCACTCACTTATGCATTCATTGGATGGTTTCTGTATGTGCCCTGATTGGGGATCAAACCCACAACCCTGGCTTACTGGGGCAGTGCTTCAACTAACTGAGCTACCCAGCCAGGGCTAGTTTCCTTTTCTTGCCACCATAGACTTCTCTTTACCATTTTCTGATTTGTCCTTTTGCTCTTAGAAAAAAATTTCCTTTATGTGTTTTCTGACAATACAAGGCTTTGGTCACTTTATAATTATAATTCTTCTGTCCATTCCCCTTTGTTCTTAAGT
Source organism: Noctilio leporinus (assembly GCA_004026585.1). Taxonomy (NCBI): domain Eukaryota; kingdom Metazoa; phylum Chordata; class Mammalia; order Chiroptera; family Noctilionidae; genus Noctilio; species Noctilio leporinus. The sequence goes on along the minus strand of PVIW01003022.1, from coordinate 91,468 downwards.
ACAGGGAAAATAATCCTCCTGGCTTGAGGATGGAAAATTGTTAGAGCCATCTTTAATGAGGTTTTTTAAGTTGTACAATCCAATTCAAGTGTGACATACACACTTTCTGATACCACTATCTCATTGCCTGAATCCCTCAAGTCCATGGCAGCCTTCAGAAATGAGGAAATGAATGGAGGTTCTATGACCCTGGACAGTGTTGGCTTTCAATGGCATTAGTATCATTTCTCTTTGCTTTTCCTTGTAAAAGGAGGTTCAGAACTTTTTGTCCTTTAGCTGGTACCATGCTTTGGTTTCATTTCATGATGGTAGGTGTGGGTTTCTGTCTTCAGAGAACCTTTTGATATTGTAGAAGTCCCAGATAGACCAGATGTGTTTCTTTATGCCAAGATCTTATAAATTTCAGAGTTCTTAAATCTTTCATTGTCTTCTGTAAATCAGTACTTAACTCTTAGAAACTGACTTTTAGAGATAGTAGCTTTTTCAGGGATGTGTCATGTGTTTCAGGTACTTAAGTGGTTTATTCAAATCACTCTTGTAGTCATTAGTAAGGTACTCACACAGAAACACCAAAGTATACATTCAGAATTATGTACGTATATTCTTTGTGTCCAAAGCTTTGATTGATCGGCTGCATATTTTGTCATTGTGTTAGGACAGGGATCCCATACCAAAGAGGCCAATACAGTCCTGGAGTCTCTGCCTTCTCCACAAATTCTGCTTTAAAACTTTCAATAGTTCTTCCCAGCTTGCCACTCAAGACCATTATTATGTGGGCCTCCCTTCTTTTTTTCTTTGTAATGTAAAATGACCCAGAACCATCTTTGGGAGTTTGGCACACTCAGCCCTGTCTTTCTGCGACCAGGAGAGATCTCCTGCCTCAGAGAGGAATACTCTAGAGAAGGAGGAAGAGAAAACTAGGGTGCTTGGTAAGGTTGCCGGCTGCCGCAGAGCTCACTGCCTCCTTCTGCATCAGTCCCATCAGCAGAGCAAAGCGGCAGAACTGTCAAGTCTCCCTTCCACAGACCCCTCCTCCACCAGGCTTCCTGACTGTGTGCTAGGACTTTTGTTTTTCTTTTAAGGGTGCTCTGAATGCTTATTCTCAATGATCTGTCTCCAAGATCAACTGTATTCCTCTTAGGAATGAATAATTCTGACTACCTTTGAAACTAGTGTGCATATATTCTAAAAATTTACTTCAGACTAGTTATTGATAATAATAGCCACCACTTAATTTTCTACCCATTGTCTTTTTAACCCTCATTTGACTCTATGAGGTAAATACTTTTACTTCTGTCCCATTTTACAGCGGAAGAAATCAAGGTTTAGGAAAGTTAAGTAACTGCCTAGGTTCATATGGATAAGGGGTAGCCTGAAATAGGGGACTTGGTTCTCTAAGTAATACCTGGCTATCTCCACATTTTGAAGCAATGCTATGTAGTTACATTTCAGAAAGAAGCATTGTCCTTGCTTAGATCCTTCTTACCATCCACCGCCCTCCCCCCTTAGATGTAAATAGTTGTTTCTGTGATGCAAAATTTGAGCCTTCCTTTTCTAAGGAAGAACTAATATTTCTCTGAGCTCTGTAAGTTGACTCTGTTGGTTTTTTCAATTTATTCAACATATATTTATTCTAATGATGACATCCCAAGCACTGAGCATATAGTTTTTAAGAAGACATGTATGGTCCTACCTTGAGAAAGTTTTATAGACTAGTTGGGGAGAATGTAGGCTATACGTAAATAAGAAAGAAACACTAACCAAGAAAGGGACCAACTTATTTCTGTTCATTTTTATTGTCATGATATTGGAAAGCAGAATTAATTTGAGCATCCAATGTATAATCTTTTGAGAAAGGACATATATGAATACATTGTTTCAAAGGCAGGAATTAGTAATTCAAACCAGTATATATTTGAAGTTGATTAAAGGAAAATAGTCAAATTCCTGAATAATGATTCAAATGTGTTAGAACATTACCCATAGCCCCCACATTATATAAATATATTTTAAAATTCTGTCTAGTTAAAATTTCAGGTAGATGGCGCTAATAGGTATTCATACAATCATAGAATATTGCGTAGAAAATTTTGTTTGACCTTCTCCTTCCTCATTTTCCCAGAAGAAATTAAAGCTGAGAGGAATTACATATGCAAGGTTCTCCTTACTTCCCAAATTCATGACTCTAGGATGAATAGACTCTGGTTTATTCAAGGTCTCAAGAGTTCAAGTTGTCAACATTTCACCCTCTCATACATTAGCAATGTCAGTGAGTTGGAAATTAATATGATTTGAACTTCATGATTTTTTTCCTTAGATGTGGTTGAAGTAGTGTGAGCTCATCACGAAGCAGTTAGTTAGATCTTCTCTTCAGTCTGCCTCATCTGAAGTTCATGTTCTACTGCTAAATGCTTTTACTAGTTTCTAGTGACTCAAGAAGTAGTTTTACTCTGTGACTACTTTAGCAGACCACATTAAAGCATTTATGTTTCTTGTTAGGTTGCAGGAATGAGTTTTCTTAATGCCATCACTGAATTCCAAGGGAGGAAATAAATTACTCATGCATTTTCTAATGGTTAAAAAATTTTCCAGAGTCTTGGCTGTCTAGTTCTCATGATGCTGAAGTTCATTACCAAAGAATAATTGATAGGGTTTTGACCAGCAGGCTGATACAACATAGAGAACCAACTAAATAAAACATCTGAGATCTAGTACAAAATTTCTAAGAGTAAACTATATATGAGAGACAAAATTTTGTAGTTTATGGGGAAAAATGATTACTTGGAGGAAAAACACCTTTCTATTAACTTGCTAACTTTATCAATATAAGAAAGCTATTTAACCTCTCAGAGCCTTGTTTTCCTCATCTGTAAATATGAAGACAGTCATGATAATACCAGCTGTACTGATTTCATAAGATTGTTGAGAAAACCAAAGGAGATAACAAATGTTAAGGTTAAAAAAATAACAGTTAGCCCTTCATATCCACAGGCTTCATATCCATGGATTTAATGAATTGCAGATAGAAAACATTACATTTGATTTGCAGATACAAATATATGTAAATATAAGGATTTTATATTGTAATATTGTAATCATAACAATATTAAAAAAGACAGTTGGGATCTAAATCTTCGTATAGAATTACGTGTCAGAGAACACAAAATAGGTGCTTAGATGCTTTTATGTATTGGTATAGTGACAATGTTTGAAAAATGCAAGTCACAAAAGGAACAGTTTTGCTGTTCAATATTGATGTTAGTACATGAAATTAGCTTGAAATATCTCCTTTATTTCAGAAAAGACTAAAATCAGTTTCCAAAGATACAAATAATAGAAAAGAATGAAAAAAGTAAGTAAGGAAATAAAGAGAAGGGGAAGTAGAATGAAACAAAGGATTAAGTTAGGACCCAAAATGCACCTCATAAGGTCCTGTGCCATTTGTTATAGATGAGTAAGAGATTTGGTTCTGAGTTTTCCTGTAGCCAATGCAGTGGAGGAAACATAATGAGCTGTATGAATCATAGTCCCCTTAAGGTTAAATCATGAAGCAGTTCTGTTCCTAATAATGAGACACTAGACAATGATTTTTCCCATAGAATCCTCATAAGGAGGACAGTGCATGATGAACAACATCCTATAAAACATCATTTTTAAAAATTAACTTTAAAAAAAGATTTTATTTATTATTTTTAGAGTCAGGGAAGGGAGAGAGGCAGAGAGGGAGAGAGACATCAATGTATGGTTGCCTTTCACCTGGAGACCTGGCTTGCAACCTGGTTATGTGCCCTCACTGGGGATCGAACCAGCGACCTTTTGGTTTGCAGGCTGGCACCTTATCCACTGTGCCACCAGCCGGGGCTAAAACAACTTAATAATAAACTTTTATACATTTTTTTAAAGTTGGTATTGGTATGATTGCCAAATGAACAATTATGAACAAATTCACGGCTTTTTAGCAAGATTTTAGTTACTTACTGTTATAATCATGAATAAATGTTTGTGTTAGGACTAGAAATAATCTGTGAGATCATCTTGGTCCATCCATTTGTTTTACAGATTAGGGAATGGAGGCCTATAGGAGGTGAGTTAAAGCTCAGTGTGGTGGGTCTGTAACAGAGCACAGGGGCTCTAGGTGAAAATAGCTTGCAGTGAGCTAATTCTGTGTGATCAAGGGAGCCTTCCTTGTTTCAATATAAATACCATTTGGCACTTTCAGTACATTTCTAATTGTGAGTTTAGCAGCTTGCTATTGTGGCTTTTTCTGGCTATTTGTCATAGAAGTGTAAAGCTATTGAATTTGATGCACTGTAGAAGTTACTGATTAAGAATGCAAAATTGGAACTGAAATTTATAGAGAACAGGTCCCAATTTGCAAATTTTCCCAAATTTGTAAGTATATTACCTTGAATGCCCCTCCTCATAAAGCATCCTTAACATTGTTGTTAAAAACATAACCAGAAAATATTGAAGGCCATCAATATTTCAAGCAAATTAAAAATACCTCAAATCTTACTTTTGAAACATTGGTAAGGTTTTTAAATATTGGCTAAAGCCTGAGTGAATTGTAGGTTGGCTTCTCTAGTAAACATTACTGCTCACATTCATGGAAAGTGATTTCTAATGTGAGTAGCTGTTGTTCAAGAGATTCCTGTGATGTTTTAGAGGCTGATAAGACAAACTTTCGTCCAGTAACCCTGAGATCAGCCGTTGGAATAAATAGGCACTCAGGTTCTAGAGCTTAGAAAATAAGGACTGTCTCCAAAAGGATCAGTCAGTGGGCTTGAGAGATATTAAAGAGATTTGTCTTTTTCTGATTAGTTTATGATACAATTTGTTGTATCTTTGAGAGAGACAGGCTTATGAACTTCTAACCTAGGTATGGTCGATTGTAAATATTGGTGGAATGTAAACATTGGAAGCAATGATAGTGATCTCTCTTCCCCATGAGGTTAAGTGACTTGACCAAAGTCACAAAGTGGAAGGCTACAACTTCAGTCATCTCACTCCAGCTTTGAGATATGTGGGGATGTGCTGAAGTGGAGAAGAAGAAGAGGTAGCACAAATGTTAAATCCCATCTTCCATCTGTCTTTTCGTATCCTAATTTGTAAAATAAAAATTAGGGCTAAGGCCCTGGCTGATAGCTCAGTGGAAAGGTGCCGGCCTGTGAACCCAAAGGTCACTAGTTCAATTCCCCAGTCAGAGCACATAACCAGGTTGCAAACCAGGTCTCCAGCCAGGTCCTGTAGCTGGAGGCAGGTGAAAGGCAATCGTACATTGATGTTTCTCTCTCTCTCTCTCTCTCTCTCTCTCTGCCTCCCTACCTTCCCCTCTCTCTAAAAATGAAAAATAAAATCTTTTTAAAAAATTGGTGCTAGATTATCTCAAAGCAACTTCATAAACCTAAAAAGGATTTCTTTTGTGAAGAGTAGGCGTGGGTGAGATGTAAGCACATAAAAAGTAATTTGTTTCTTTCCTTAAAACACCCCAGCCTACCTAAAAGGTGTTCTTTTTTCTTTTCTCTAATCCTTTAAGGACAGAGTTAGAGGAGTAAACCTGAAGGCTATGTGGTTAAACAGAGTGGAGGGGTCATCTATCATTCTCCTTCTGCTTTATGAATGAATGTGTTTGTCTGAGAAATGGAACACTGCATCTTTTTTCTGTTAACTAACAGCAAAATGAATTAGATGTCGTTTGTCTCAGCCATATGCACTTCCTAAACCAATGTGTTAAGATACATAAAACATACACCTTATTTTTTTTAACTCACATTACTAATGCATGTTAAAATATAATGCATTCCCCTGGACTTGGTACTTCCCAGACCTGGTCTGGGTTATGCTTCTGTTCTTTCTTTTAAAGTAATACTGTTCTTTGACCCTCACAGCTGAAAATTTGCCTACTGAATTTTAGTAATCTGTGCAAGCCCTTGACATTTGATAGTAATACTGTGACTTGAAACATTTGGCTGGCCTGGTAGGGTTAATACAAAGTCTTGGCTGGGTTTGTTTATGTTTGTTGTAGATGATGACCATTAAATGATTCACAGAAAAAACAAAAACAAAAACAGTTAAACACAAAGGGAAAGGGTGGACCTATTCTAAGTGTATAACTTCTGTATGTCCATTTTCCAGGTCCTAAGGCTTTCCAGAAAAACTTGAGTTGTGAGGAATCTGATGTGAAGAGAGTTTGCCTTTTACATAAGTGGATAGTGGGAGAAGCTGAGTAAATAGAATAATATTATATTTGGGAGTTAACAACAGAAGAGAATGAGAAAGGTGGTGTACTTTGCTGCAGTGTGTAGAGAAGTTTTCATCCATAATGGTTTATATTTTTGTAAAGCTTAGAGCTTGCAAAATGATGTCACACGTACTTCACTGAGTAGGAGAAAAAGGATGGAGGGAGGGAAAACTGGAAGTGGCATGGGCAGCACGAATGGTCAAATACAGAGATATCTGGGTGTCCTTTGGTCCTATGGCAAAACTCCAACTCTACCTTCCCAAGAGCTAAACTAGCTGCTTCTTCCTTCTCTTTTTGGTTCTTTCCACAGGCAGAGATCTGGTCCCAGTATTCTCCCTAGAGTTGTATGTAGGAAGAAGCCTGGACTCCTAAATATGTGGCATAAAGTTTTCTTGGGTTTGCCATACAAATGGGTCATGGTTGCCCTCCAAGAATTGTTTTGCATGGAAGCTGTGCCAGAAACACGGAAACTCTGGGTTTTTCAGACTAGAAACAAGCCATTGCTAGGCTTCAGTTATCAATTACCCCCACTTTACTTTGGGAAATTTGCCTTGGTGACCTCTGGAGTCCCTTTCAAGAGTTCTTAGAGTAGGTTTGGAGCTCTGGGACTTCCTCTTGCTTAAGGACAGGTAATACTGCCTTTTCAGATTGTCTGGTACCTGTGTATATTTGCCTTGCTTCAGTTTCTTTAATTATCGGTCTATGCAGTGCTTTCCTCAACTATTCCATCTGTTGTGCTTGCACCTTTCTCTCATGGTGTTATGCCATGTTAGCCAAAGGTAAGAACTAGACTTTTCATTTTGCATTTGTTCTTTCTTCAGACATTTTTTTTAATATATATCAAAGGAAGGTTGTAGAAAAAAAAATCAGGTCAGGTACCTAAATTAAATCTAAAGTAATTTTAAAGCTACTTACCTCACTAATTGATCTTTAAATTCCCATTCATCTAAAGAGAATGGGAGAAGAGTATTTTCCTAAATCACGAACCCTGTATTATACATGTATTTTGTACATGCTTGAGGGTTGCAGGAAATTACCAGATTAAAAAAAATAATTTTCTTATTTGTTCCCTATATATTTGTAGTTTAACTTTAAAATCTGAAACCAATTTCAAATGTACATGAAAGTTGTAAGACTAATATATAAAGAATTCTCATATGTCCTTCACCCAGGTTCCCCAAATTTTAACCTTTTACCTCATATCCTCTTTCTGCTTTTCAAAAATATAGTTTTGATATATATCATATTTCTACATAAATGCATGTTTTTCTTGAATCATTTGAGGTATTTCAGTGTATAATTCTAGAAAAAGAAAAAAGATTCTTCTCCATTTACCTCCTTCCTTTTTGCTTTAGGATGCAACCTAGATACAAACATTGTTTTCCATTGTTTTCCTTTAGTCTTTATTTAGGAATAGCTCCCCATTTTGTTGTTGTTGTTGTTTTTTACTGTTACGAGTTGACTTTTTTTTTAAAGATTTTATTCATTATTTTCAAAGAGAAGTGCAGGGAGGGAGGAAGAGAGGGAGAGAAACATCAATGTTTCACCAGTAAATATGGTTGCCTTTCACCTGCCTCCAGCTACGGACCTGGCTGGAGACCTGGCTTGCAACCTGGTTATGTGCCCTGACTGGGAATCAAACCAGTGACCCTTGGGTTCACAAACTGGTGCCAATCCATTGAGCCATACCAGCCAGGGCTAGAGTTGACATTTTTAAAGAGTTCTTGCCGCTACCATTGTCTGTGTTGCTAATGATAAGGAGGTGTGTTCCAGGCTGGAATACCTCAGATATGATGCTGTTTTTCTCAAGGCATCCAGTTAGGGGCACAGAAATGTGCAGTACTGGTAATGTTAACCCTTGTCACTTGGTGGAGATAGCATGTGTCATGTTTCTTCACTGTAAATTAATTCATAAATATTTTGTATTTAGAAATTTGTAAGTGACAAATTTAAGCTTTTGGTATGAAAATACTTTTTAATTTTCCTTTCCTCATCAAACTTTTTTACCTTCTGCTTTTGGTTACTCTGATTATTTTCTAACTCCATGCCCTTCAAATTTATGAGTTTCATTTTATAGTAAAAAAGAGATTGTTTGTATATTATGTTATAGATATTTATATTTTCAGTGTGTTATAATCTCCATTGTTATCTATTTATTTTTGATGTTCAAAATGTCCCAGATTTGGCTAGTAGGAACCCTTTAAACTGCCCCCTTATTCATTTTGAGATGTCTTTATATTTTTGGTTTATTTACATATTTTCTCAATTTCTTGGCTATGTGGTCCACTTAGCCTCTCTTTCATGTAGGACAGCATGTCCTGCAGGACAAACCCCTGTTCCTGTCCTGCTTACCATAGCCTGCTATATATGCTGACTATACCAGCCAAGGCCTCTCCTTCCCTCAGCTCAGCTGAACTATTTGTGAATTTTTAAAAAAATTAACATTTTTCATTGAACGATGCTTAGAATAGCAATAGCTTTAAGTAACTAAGGTCAGATTTGTAACTGATACTCTTTTGTCTTTCTCACTCTATTGTTGTCTGAAAGAAGTGACTGATTTCAAAATATTCAACTAGTATTTTGAGATTTCTTGGTTTGAACCCATTTATTGAGGGGTGGATTCAGTGGATTAGCGGTGTTTCACAGCCTTTTTTGTATCTTGATATACATAGAAAATTGTGATATTTGTATGTACACAAAGTTAAATGGGTAAGATTTATGGAGAATGCGGTCAACAGACCTGGGGGTTGTGGGTGTCCAGTTTATTGTTTTTACACCTTCACCAGTAAGAACACATAGCTGTGAAAGCTCTGGTTTAAAGCATGACACTACTAAGCTGCTCAGATAATTCGAGAACCTATTCTAGTGCTTGTAGTCTGTGTGATATTAGCCAGTGTTTTAAACATTGGCCCCAGAGGGCATGAATGTCTCACAACAATCCCCAGGCATGTTATAAGCATTCACTTAGCTATATTAGTGGAGGATTCACTAATAACCTCTATTAGAGGGTTGCTATAAATTAGAAAAAGAGAAAAAAGATAAATACGTAGGTCAAAAGTTATGAACTTCTAGTTATAAAATAAATAGTTCCTGGGGATGTAATGTATATCATGATGACTATAGTTAACAAGATTGTATTGTAGATTTGAAAATTCCAGAAAGAGTAGATGATATCACAATAAAAAATTATAACTATGTGTTGTGATGGATTCTAACTAGACTTATTGTGGTGTTCTAATTCATTTATTTATTCATTGTTTATGGAGTTGCTATTTATGTGCCAGGTACTGTTTAAGTTAATAAGGATATGGTGATGTTCAATGTTGGCTCTTATGGGACTAGTATTTTAGAGGAGAAAACAGAGAATAAAGAAATAAATAATAAGGCCTTGCAGGTAGCCCAGTTGGTTAGAGTGTCATCCCAATATGCCAAGATTGCAGGTTCAATCCCTGGTTAGGTTATGTACAATAATCAACCAATGAGTGGGTCAATAAGTGAAACAACAAATTGATGCTTCTCTCTCTCTTTCTCTTTCTCTCTTGCTCGCTTACTCTTGCTCTCTCTCAAAATCAGTAAATAAAAAAGGAAACAAATAATAAGAGAGGATTATTTTAGATAGCTATGAGTGCTATGAAAAAAATTAAGTCATGGGAATGTTTCAAGATATGTGTGTGTGTTAGGGGTGGTGGTGGACTGATTGGGCATATTGTGATTCATAATTTGAAAAGTCAGTTTGGTTGGTTTGTTTTCCATGGATTGAGTTTAGGTGTGGAAGACTAGGAGGAAGGTGGTGATAATTAAGACTTGGCTGTCTAATATGGCAGCCACTACCCATGTGTGGCAGTTTAACCTTAATTCAAAATTAACATATTTCATATATGCTACAACATGGAGGAACTCGGAGGACATTATGCTAGCTGAAATAAGCCAGGCATAAAAAGGTAAGTACTGTATGATTCCATTTACATGAAGTACCTAGAATAGTTAAATTCATAGAGAAAGAAAGTAGAATGGTGGTTGCCAGGGGCTGGGGAAGGAGGAATGGGTGAGTTGTTTAATGGGTACAGAGTTTTATTTTCACACGATGAAGTGTTCCGGAGGTTGATTGCATAACAGTGTGAATGTACTTCACACTTATGAACTGTACACTAAAATTATTAAAATGGTGAATTTTGTATGTATATTTTGCCATAATTTAAAGCAAGATTTTAAAATAGAACTAGCTAAAAACCTCTACATGAGAACATGAGAGATAAGCAGTGGTTTGTAGAGTAAGAGAAAGATGAAAGGAGAAAAGGTGAAGGAAAGAGCAGCGAGATGACGTAAGGCTAGAGTGAAAAGAGAGGGAAAGAACCCATCCAACATATCCCAAGAAATAGGCCATAGAATGGTAATTAAAAACATTTATGTATCCCCCCCATATTAATGAACATAAAAACCATTTTTTTTTCTCAATTGCACTACCCAAATTTCAAGTGCTAAATTGAATGCATAGAAACACGAGGCTGGTGTCTACCGTACACATACAGAACATTTCCGTCATCATAGAAAGTCCTGTTGGACAGGGCTATTTTAGACCATGGTGATTGTAATGAAGGTGGGGAGAGGTAAATGGGTCGGGGATGGAGCTGGGAAATATTATCAATAGGACTTCCTGATTGATGGATATAGTGGTAAAAGGAAAGTAACAAATCAAGGATGATGTGCGGCTTTCCCGCTTAAGCAACTAGGCTAGGTAGAACAAGATTGGATATATGAATCAAGAGTTCTGCTTTAGGCTTATGCTATTTCTAGTAGAAAAGAATCTAAATAAACCCTAATGGAGGTAGAGGAGAAAGAAAAGTCTGTTTTGATGAGCTTTTCAATCTTATAACCAATGCTAAATGAGCCCCATATGTTTGTAAGTCATCATCTTGCTTTAATTTTAAAGAGGCCGTTATTGTCTGTTGGTTGTTTTATTAAATACTATTTCATGCTGCTACGAAAGTTAATTCCACAGAAATCCTTTTGCTTATTTTAATTATTTTTTTGAATTGTGATTTGGGATACCATTTGAAAGTGACCAGAAATGGGGAGTTTGCTCTCGATTCCTTGCTGAAGAGTGGTGTAGGACCCTGGCCTGGACAGGTGAATTAACTATACATACTAGTCTTACGTTTTTGGAGCTTAACATTTTAAAGGAGATAAACAAAGCATGACTTGAACTGTGGGGAATGAAGATTTTTTGTAAGTAGTCTCTCTTAGAAATAAATGACCTTTCTTGTATGATACTTTCATGCACAAAGGACAGTCCATTGTGTGCACCGTGTGTGAATACTTATACTTGAAGTTTTTCACTCTTAGAAATCTAATGTTGCCCCTTTTGGGGAATCATTTGCCTGTCTTTATTGAGGATGAGAGGCCCAATAGTAACAGTTGTTAATGAAGGGGAAATCTCTGGAAGGCTGTTTTTTTTTTTTTTTTCCTTATTTTTTAGATATCACAGTGCTTTTATGGCTAATGGCCTACTACAGGTATGGGATCTGAGCCAAGTGAATGAGCCACATCCATGTTCTGTGTGCTTCCCTACACACGTTCTTCTGAAGCTTAAAAGCCCTCTTTGGCTGCTGGGTTTTAGGTTGACCACTTTTGTGCCCACAACCTGGTGCCCTGCTTTATGTTTCCAAACCCTGGTAATTGTTTGATGGGAGTGGAGGAGATCACAGAGGGGCTGACAGATGCAAATTAAAGTTAACTTTGAAGATGTTACCTTCTCCTGCATTTGCTCCACTCACACACTTTCCATCACTACAGCTCTTAGTGGCAATAGGCCCCTTAGTTAGTTCCCTACTGAGGTCTCCATTCTCTTAGGCTTGTGTGAATCTGATCAATTCCAATTTGCTATTCAAGAGAGAGGGAGTTTTGATACTTAATATAATGCATATGACATTCTTTGCTTCATCTCTTTTTGTTGTGACAGCCCCCTCCCCCACATCTTGCTCACCAGATAGAGAATACGTATTTATAGATCTGAAGCTATAGTAAGAATAAACTTACTGGGAAAGTGTGAGAAGTTTTGAAACTTGGTCTTAGAGTACACTGGACTTTGGGTGTAAACCATAGACATATTGGGCTAAAACTAAAACAACAAAAAACAAATAAACAACCAGGTATGCATCATAGCTGAATTTGGCTCTTTCTAGCCTTCCTTCAGAACCCTGGTGGTGTTCTCTTAAGAGGCCCAATGAGTTTGCCAATTCAATCCACATTTCCTCCTTGCATGGAATTAATTTAAAACTAAAGAGGAAAAATTGTCCTGGCATCTATCTATTTAAATAGAAAGAAAAGTCCAATACATTTTTTAAACAATCTTCTCTGAGCATATGTAATGAATTTATGTGGACATGATTTTCTCAGGCATTAGAAAGGCTGTAATGGGACCATTGCACCAAACAGCATGGAGTTGAGCATCAAAATGAGAGTTATAGTTGAATTTTGACTCGCATTAGACCCAGGTTTTTTATTTTAAAATTCTCCTGTGTCTATCCCTGTATTGCAGAACCATTTTAAGGAAAAGATTTTGAGAACAACAGAGTTTGCCTTTGTCTTTAAAAGGCAGGCAAATACCAAACAAGCATTGCAGTACTATTGAAGAAATAAATATTGAAAGCTAGAATATGACTCTGTAGTGACACAGTGTCGTGAGGAAACTTTGAAGTGATTCAATTACACAGACATATTTCCAGAGTCTAGAGTTTTTAGTAGGTATTGGGATAGGGATGCAGGCTGACGATGGGAACATTCACTACACTGAAATTGGATCGTAGAAAGATGATTCCATGGAATAAATCCAGGCAAGGCATTATGGTAAAGCTGCAGAGATTTTGCCACTTGGAAGATGAAAGCAAAGCGTTGGAAAATTCAGGACTCTTTTCTTAATAGAGTAGCAATAAGACCAAACAGATTTTTTTTTCTTCCCTATAAATGATGTCATGTGTTGTCCTGAATAAAAGCTTATCCTCCTAAAATGACAGAAGTGAATTTCTTCTCACCTGAAAGGGTATATATAATATATGCACACGTATTTATGTGTACATACATGTGCACACACACACACACATGCATACATACACATGTGCATGTCTCTCATCTGTCTCCTCGTAAGCAAAGGTGTGACCAACGACTGTGCGTACCAAAATTTACACCAGTTTTGATTAGAGACTTTCAGAGGTTAGGTGGGAGGGTTTGAACCTACATTTACTTGCTTGTATATTAATTATCTTCTCCAAGGAGCAGGCTGGAAATCTCAGGGAAGTTTCATCTGTCTTTGTGAGGCTAAGCTTTCAAGCTGTCTTCTCTGCTCTTTAATATTGCCTTAGCTGTGCACCAACTAGTGCAGGCTCATCATTTATATTCTAATGACCATTTATAATGGGTTGGCCAAAAAGTTCATTTGTTTTTTTTTCCATAAGATGGCTCTAGTAGTATTTAGTTGTCTTAAACTTCTCTCAAGACAATTTTATTAGATTGTATTATGACAGCTGGCACATCAGCAGTGTGCATTAAAAAAAAAAAAACTTACCAAAATTGGTGAGTTTTTGTGCTGCCATTTTAATATTGAAAATAGAAGAAAATATGCAACATTTGAGCGTATTCTGCTTTATTATTTCAAAAAAGGTAAAAATGCAACTGAAATGCAAAAAAAAAAAAAAAAAGAAAAGAAAAGATTTGTGCAGTTTATGGAGAAGGTGCTGTGACTGATTGAATGTGTCAAAAATGGTTTGCAAAGCTTCTTGGTACTATTAACATTTTGGCCAAACAATTCTTTGCTGTGGGGCTATCTTATGCATTGGAAGATGTTTAGCAGCACCCCTGGCCTCTACACACTAGAAGCCAATAGAAGGAGATAGCCAACATATTCAAAATATCCAAATCAGTAAAGTTATTTGTAAAAATGAGAAAACATGTCTTTTATGGAAAAACAAAAACAAAAACGGACTTTTGGACCAACCCAAAACAAGGCTTTTAAAACTACAGAGTGCTAGCTATCCTGCTCATTTTCACTTAACTTTCACAACCAGGAAAAGTGAACAAATATTTTTTAAAGTCCAGATGATTGTATTGGGAAACTTCTCTTGTAAGTAAGTGATTAGCATGACTTACATTATCTGTTGTTGACCAGCCTTACAGTTTTTCTCTAGCCTGCAAAGTGCACCTTATATTCTGACATGTTTCTCAACTATGTGATTCAATGGTGTTAGTTGATACAGTAGCTAAAGAAAATTTCATTTTATTCAGGATGAGGAATTATGAAATAATCTTGGTTTTAGGAAAGAATACAGTATCATTGGGGATTTTATGACCAGAGATAAAGAACAGTCAGGAAACGAAATGAAAACCAAAAGAAAGAAGATGGTGTGACATGCTCTGACCATTGTTTTTGTAATTAAAAAAAGTTTTTCTTAAATGTGAGGTTTCTCTTAGAAAGCAGGCACTGCTGGGTTTCTGTTCTGGGGCTTATGATAGCCCTCACACTTAGGGAGATGCTCAATACGTGTGGGGTGAATTTAATTGCAAAACAAAAGAGACATGTTGTAGGTGGAGATTTTGATTGGCTGCTGATTCTGACACATGTTGTAACACTAAGTAATTCAGAAGATGTTTTCCCCCAAAGTTTGCAGAAATTCTCTGCCTTCTGGGGCTATTTGACACATTAATAGCTCTGAAACAAAGTATGGGTCAATTTTGCCATGGCCTTCTTTCCACAAAAATGCATACTTGAAAGGTTTCATGACAAGATGATCAGCACGCAGAATTTATTTCTGAGCAATTATCTTACTTTCTGTTCAAGTTTGTTCCATTAACTTTCATGATGAGTTTGTTTGATATATACTAGAATGCAATGTGCTGGGGGCAGCAGAGACTTTGGTAAATACTGTTAGTGAGATCAAGTTGAATTAAAACCAGCACACTCCCTCCTTCAATTCTCTGTCCCTTTACCATGCTTTATATTTTTTGCACTTCTGTCTCTGAAGCTGTTTGTTTTTGTTTTGCTTACATTTATTATCTGCCTTCCCCATTAAAGTGTAAGTGCCACAAAAACAGGGCATTTGATTTGTAACTCTGGTATCAAGAGCAGTATATTGGTCACCATATAGTATTTGGTAAGTATTTGTTGAATGAATGCATGAATGAATGAATATTATTGGTACTGTGAACCTGTGTATATTATTAATTCATTCACAAATATTTATCAAGTTTCTATTATATACCTGCTGCTATTCTATCAGCCTTAGTTTCAGGGGTGAGCAAGATAACACAGAGCCTGTGTTTACAGATTATAAAGTCTTGTAATGTGTTGTACAATATGGTAGCAACATGTGGTTATGTAAATCTAAATGTAAGTTAATTAAAATTATATAAAATTAAAAAGTCTGTTCCTTAGTCACACTAGTCACATTTCAAGTGCTTACATGTAGCTAGTGGCTACCATATTGGATAGGGCAGTTATAAAATATCTTTGTTTTTATAGCAAGCTTTATTGTATAGCACTCATTTAGTGATAAAACAGATCAATATACATACACTTGCATTGCAGAGGCTTATAATGTATGCTATGTAGAGAATAAGCAGTTTTAAAGGGAGCATTCAGGAGAGGTTTAGCCTAGGGTATGGCTGGATTGTCAGGAATGGCTTTCTGGAGGAAGGGCTTCTAAAGACATCAGAGACAAATAGGGAAACCAATACAAGATAATGTTGAAAATAAATTGTAATTGAAAAAGAGAGAATACTTAGGGGTTAGGCAAGCTAGGGGGTGGGGCAAAGCCTGGAAAGTGTCTGGGTCAAAGGACACAGCTAGAATAAGTGCCTCCTTAATCTGGTTGGCTGTAAGAGGACCTGGTATTTTATTCTGAGGTCTACATGTGAATGGATGGAATAAACCCCTTCCCATGCAAGGCAGATTTTTATTTAAATTAATTTTTTCATGGCAGCTTTGCCTTTTCTCAGGTCCAGTCCACTATTCGGAACAACCTCCTAATGGATATTCCTGCTTCTAGTTTTGACTCCTCCCATTGCATCTCCATCAAGCTCCAAATTTGATTGTATTATTCACTTGCTGAAAACATTTTACTGCTTCTTCAAGCCACTTAGGATAAAACTCCTTAATATGCCTATGAGGCTCTTTATGGTCTGGCCTCTGTTTATTTTTCCAAAATGTCTCCTTTCGCTCACACTATGATTTAGTAGCATCAGTTCACCAAGTGTTCCACCTCTCTTGCCTCTAGGCCTTTGTACCTGCTTTTCCCTCTGTATGGAAAATTATTCTCAGCCTCATCTTTGTTTCTAAACTTCCTTTTCAGACCTCAGTGGAGAATTAGTTTTCTTAGGACCTCCTGATTTCAAGATCAAGGGGAAGTGCTCCACCTATGTGTACTGTTACACCTGTGTGTCCCCCTATTGTCTTCTTTTGCCTGTCATGTGTCGGTATCTCTCAACCCTGGGATTGCAGGGGACCATGTCTGCCTTGTTTCCTGTTTTTCCCCAAGTACCCAGCACAGTGTCTGTAAATATTTGCTTATGGAATGAATGAATGGATTTGGTGACCCATGCCTTTTTCCAAGGTGTGATCAATCAAGTATAGTTCTGAAATGAAGCTGTGGCCCATCATAGGAAGCTTCCAAAACTCAGTCACTGGGGGGAAAAGAAATGGAAGTTAGTCTGTGAAGAAAGCATATCAATGACTCTTGTTATTTGTTTTTATAATCAATGTTTTATTGAGGTATATTTCTATATGTAACTCACCCACTTGAAGCACAGTTCAATGACTGTTGGTAAATTTATAAGATTGCTCAACTATGACCATAATCCTGTTGGTCATAATCCACTCATTTAGAACCTGTTGGTAGGGTAATAAGATTCCTCATGTGCATTTATAGTTAATCCCTGATTCCACTTCCAGTCCTTCTTCCTGGCATTTTATACAAATGGAATTGTACAATATGTGCTGTTTTGTGCCTGACATTTTTTAACTTACGTTGTAGGAAGTATCAGTATTTAATTTTTTGTATATATGATAATATTCTATTGTATGGATTTTATTTATCCATTTACCAGTTAGTGGACATTTGGGTTGCTTCCATTTCTTGACTATTATGAATAATACTGCTATAGAAATTCACATACAGATCTTTCTGTTGATTTATACTTTTATTTCTCATGGGTAGATATCTAGGAGTGAGATTGCTGGGGAAATTTATGTTTATAATTTTTTTAAAGTTTTATTGTGGTAAAATGCACAGAACATAAAATTTACCATCTTAATCATTTTTAAGTATACAGTTTAGTTGTATTTAACAAGTTCCCATTGTTGTGCAATCAATATTCAGAACTCTTTTCATCTTACAAAACTAAAACTCTATACCTGTTAAATAACAACTCTCCATTCTTTGTTCACCCCCAGCCTCTGAAAACCACCATTGTGCTTCCTGTCTCTATGAATTTGACTGCTCTAGGTATCCATATCAGTGGAATCATAAAGTATTTGTCTTTTTTTTTTTTTTTAAAGATTTTATTTAATTATTTATAGAAAGAGGGAAAGAGAGAGAGAGGCAGAGAGGGAGAGAGACATCAATGTATGGTTGCTTTTCACCTGCCTCCAGCCACAGACCTGACTGGAGACCTGTTTTGCAACGTTGTTATGTGCCCTGGCTGGGGAATCGAACCTGCGACCTTTGGGTTATCCACTGTGCTACCAGCCAGGGCCAAGTATTTGTCTTTTCGTGGCTGACTTATAATACTTAGCATAATGTCCTTCAGGTTCATCCATGTTGTAAATATGTCAGAATTACCTCCTGTTTTTAAGGCTGAGTGACATTCTATTGTATATATATGACACATTTTGTTTACCCATTCATCTGTAGATGGATACTTGGGTTGCTTCCACCTTTTGGCTATTGTGAATAATGTTGCTATGAACAGGGGTGCACAATTGTCTCTTTAGCATTCCACCTTCAGCTGTTCTAGGCACCAGAAATGAAACTGCTGGATCATATGTTAGTTCTATTAACTTTTTTGAGGAATCTCTGTCCTGTTTTCCATAGTGGCTGCACCAGGGTTTCAATTTCTCCACATCCTTTCCAACATTTGTTATTTTCTGTTAAAAAAAAAAAAAAAAAAAAAAAAAATAGAGCCATTCTAGTGGATGTGATGTTTAACTTTTAACTTTTTAAAGTAATTGTCAAATTGTTCCCCAAAATTGCTACACAGTTTTACATCCCTAGTAGCAGTGGCTCTTGCATCACCCTTGTTCTTAAGGGCTAACTTTAATTAAGGCCTCCTACCCTTTTATTCCATTATCCTATGTTGTGAGCTGGTGATTACTAGCACCGTGTCTCCTCACAGAGCAAAGGATAGGCGGGATGGTGACAAAGATTGGTGGGACTGGGACTCTTTCTGTACTGTGGATAAAACCTGCTCAGGGATACTCTGTTTTAGGAAAATTCACTGGCCTAGCCATTTCAATGAGAATCCATTTTGTAGATTTTGTTAGAGTGGGGCAAAGTGGACTTTGAATTTAGACACATCATGTATAATCCAAAAGAAATGTACATGAAGAACAAGGCACAGGTTCACACCTTTAGCCCAGTGTACAAATATTTATTGACCATGTACCATGTGGCCAGGATTGACATGAGTGGTATATATACTTAGGGAAGGTACTTTTCTTGGGAAACCAATTTAATCTGTAGACAGCTACAGCCAAACCCTGTAAGGTAGAGTTTTAGTGAAATGGGGGAGGGTATGCTACAGATTACAAGTGTGGTAGCAACTTGGAGGAGAGGATTATTTCTGAAAGTTGGAAGTGTCAGAGACAGCTTTCTGGACGAGGTTAAGAATGTATAGGATTTATTTTGAAAGAGAGAAATTGGGACCACTCCAGGTTGGAGCCAACACAAGACAAAGTCCAGGAGTGCTATGGCTCATTGCTTGTTGGTGAGCCCATGAGGAGCCTGGCTTGGCTGGAGCATGGACAATAAGGTTGGGAAAGTGGCACTGCCTCAAGATGTGGAGGCTGGTGGGGGCCTGCAGGTGCCCTTCTTCCTCAAGCTAGCAGGGTAAGGGTGTGTTTCTTCCTGTATTTTGAGGCTCTGTTATCTTCCAGGGAGACTTTCTTATTTTTGAGCTTAAGGCTTAGGTTTTCTGCCCTGGCTGGTAGCACAGTAGGTAAGGTGCCAGCCTGTGAACCCAAAGGTCGCTGGTTCGATTCCCCATCCAGGGCACATAACCAGGTTGCAAGCCAGGCCATCAGCCAGGTCTGTGGGTGGAGGCAGGTGAAAGGCAACCATACATTGAAGTCTCTCTTCCTCTCTGCCTCTCTCCCTTCCTCTCTCTCTGGAAATAATAAATAAAATCTTAAAAAAAAAAAAAAAAAAAAAAAAAGACTTAGGTTTTCTGGAGTCTAGAATCCCACCATAAGAACAAATATCTCAGCGTGACTCACTGAAGTCTGCTTAAAAAAAAAAAAGTCCCTATTTAACAGTCATAAATAGCTTGCTGGATATGAATTTAAGCCAAACAAATTTGAAATTCTATTCTAACTCAAAGCATGTCGCACCACCTTGTTTTCAGATTGGCAATTCAAATGCTTTCTCAAATAATACAGAGGGACTTTAAGATAAACTAAGGCCACTGGAAAAAAGGAAAGGCTATTGAATGTCAAACTTCACTGATAACAAGAGGCACAATAATCTGATGGTTACTTTCTGGTTGGGTTGTTCAAAGATGGAATGATTAACCACACCACAAATCCTTTACATATTGCTAAACTATCATAATAGGTACTTGTGTTTTCTCAGGAGGTCTTTAGGTTTCTATTACTGGAATTAGGCTCATTTATTAAGCCTTAAGTTAACTAAGGTAGGTATTGTTCAGAAGGCTTCTTTCTTTCAGTAAATACTTACAGTGTGCTTGCTTTGTGCCAGGCATTATAATTGGATTGGAAATACCAAGCTGAACAACATGATCCCTATGTTTTGTGAATTGTGTACTCCATCTTCATGTCAAGCCACAGACTGATATTGACCCAAAAATGGGATGGGTTGATAGGATCTCCCATTTCCTTTATGCCAGTGTAGTTTTCTTAGTTGCAGCCATAATCTAGACCAGTGGATCTCAACTGAGGGTGATTTTGGCAATGCTTCGATGTATTTTGATTATTATAACTGGAGGAATGCAACTGGAGTCTTGTGAACAGAGGTCAGGGATGCTACTAAACATCTGCAGTGAACAAGACAGCCTCCTATAACAAAGAAATATTCAGCCCCAAATGTCAAATAGTATTGAGGTTAAGAAGCCCTGGCAGAGAGGAACATAAAATGATAGGAATTCTATAAAGGCTCTAGCAATGAGTCTCTCTTGACAAATATTATGATTAATGTTGTGGAGAAACATGAAATGGAATAAACGTGACTTACAAGAATCCAAGAGCATAGCTGGTGTGATGAGTATAACATGCACTTGTCACAGATAAAGTTTATTTTGGGAAAAGGAAGCCCATCTTGATAGGATTGATCCCAACAAGAGTTCTGTTGCTACTTGAAGTAGAGGATTATTTGTGTGTGGGACTGTCCTATGGATTGCAGGATGGTAGGCATCCCTGGCATGCACCAATAATGCCAGCATCACACCCAGGCATTATGACAAACCCAGATACCTCCTATGCTTCTAAATGTCCTGAAGGGTGGTAGCACAAACTTTTGTTGAGAACCTTCAGCAAAGAGCACTCATCTGGTATCAGGATGTATGAGCTCTGAGTTAACTTGGTGACTCCTATTGGAAGTAATTTTACCTCTTTGAATTGGGTGCCTTCATCTATAAAACCAAGGAATGGAATTAGATCAGGGTATTCAAAGTGTGTTTTGTAATGTACCTGGAATGGACAATAGCATGGGTACATAATTTACAGAAAAATTAATGTGCATTTTATGAAGGGCATGCTCAGTAATGTTTTAAAAGAGTACACCATTAGAATAGTTGAGTACCTAGACCTCTTCCTATTCTGATACCCTTAGGTTACGAGGATGACAGTCATGGAAGCTGGAGGGTTCCATGGGTTCATCTCTGCTGAAGGGTACACAAAGTGATGGACATGTGTCATCAAGAAGCAGCCACCACAGAGCTCCCTCTCCTGGCATGTAGAAATTGGTACAGCTTTGGGAGAATAATGACATGTTCACTTGTGACATAGAGTTAGAATTTTTTAAAACTGGCAAGCCACTGAGGTTTTTCAAATTATTCTCTACACAAGTGTGGAAAATACTATTTCCTGACAGAAAATTTGATTCACACTTTATAAAGAGCACAGAGACATGGTTGAATTACATAATTGCTGCTCACAAAAGGGCCCTGAGTAGAAACGGTCTCTTCCAGTCTTGCCCACTTCAGCATGAGGAGAATAGCGCACTTGTTTCCAAACACTCATGCTACACCATGTTGAGTAACTTAGTAGACTTTATATTCTTAAGATCACTCTTTGAAAGCTCCTTGGAGTCATAGTTCTCGCTCAGTCCCCTTTCCATTGACGTCACATTGGGCTGCAGAGAGACATGTCTATTGAAGACCAGAACTTGTCCACAGCTATTTAAGTTTTAAGATTTAAAATTGAAATTCTCTCCATCCCCTCACTTCCAAGCTCCTTCATTATCAGCTCTTCTTTTGGGAGAGTTTATAGTGATAGTCATATAAAAGAGCTTTTAGAAATCAACTAGTTATTTTATTTGTGGCAAACATCTGCTTTGACAAATAAAAGATTTTTTCTCTGGGGATTGAGTTAAAATGAAAACTGCAGGCATGGTTAGGCCTGTACTTGGCAGTCAAAGAGGTTAATGTGACATTAGTAGAAGAGAAGTAACTTTGCTATTGGTAAACAAATGGTTATTGGGTCACACACACTGTGCTGTTTCAAGCACCCTCTCTCGGCCTCCAGCTTTGCTCACAGGACATACAGTATTTCTGTGGCAGTTAAGGGAGAAGGACTTTATGTTAGCCAGATAAAGGAAAGTCAGAATCATAGAATCACTGACCTTAAAGTGATCTTAAGAAATCATTCCACTTGGTTCCTTGTCTCCTGCTCTGTTCAGATGCAGTGTGCAGTGGTTAAAGGCATGGGCCCTGGGCCAGGCTGCCTGCTCTGAATGGCCCTCTGCCACTCATTAACTGTGCAGTCTTGGGCAACCTGTTTATTCCCTCTGTGCTTCTGTTTCTTCATTTGCAATGTAGGCACATAGAGAAAAATAATGTTTATGTCATAACATTGCTGTGATGATTAAATAATACTTGCAGAGGTCTTACTATGTGTAAAGCAAATAGTAATATGTGAGCTGTTATTATTCACTACTATTATTGGCTTTAAACAAGAATATCATCAATGATCCCAGATTTGTAACCTGCCACTAAATTGCTCTGTAAGGATGTTTTGCAGTAAAGGCATAATGGGAAAAAATGCTGAGAGCTTAGGGGAAGCTGGCAGAGGCCACTGCCCCCCCCCCCCCCCACAGTGGGCATACTTGGGCACAGCTGCTCTCTGTGGGGCAGGGATTGGGGTTGGACCATAAAATTAACTGGGGTACGGAAACAGGTTATGGGTTATCCTTCACATCATTATAAATTGAGAAGTTGACCTGGAGGTAGGGAATGAATGCAATGACTTTGCCGGTGTCCTCCTAAGATTCTGTAATTTTCAAAGGGCAAGAGGTCTTTATAAGCTTATAGCCCCTCTGGATCCACAAAAACACAATGTATTTGGTTTCTGGGAACATGAATGTGCAAATAAGGGTGTAAAACAGTTGTTTGTCAGTATCAAGGATTTAGTCCTTCTCCTCTTCCTCCCAGTGCCATATGCCAAGTATCTACATTAAAATGTGAAAACTATGTTAATCTTTCAGTTGTACCCAGATTTGACAGGTCACATTTCAACAGACAGTTAAACAGTTCAGCTTTGGTGTAAATTGACCCAGAGTTCATATCTATCAAAGATCTTTATTCAGGCAGTTAGCACAGTTCTGCATTTTCCACAGATATATCATTTCATTTAGGGATGGTTCAGACTTCTCATTAGGCCTGATAATTTGAGGCTCATAGTTCATCCAGCTCAGCACAATTCTGTGGGAGAGATTATACAGTATTTTCTTATTTCATTGACCTCAAGGGTCTGGGAATATGGTATTTTCTTTAAATGTCCACTGCACTTACACTGTTTGGGATCCTCCTAAGCAGTTCATAAAGCTAAGCCTGCATTTTTTATTGGTAGGCATTCTGAGTTTTATATGATCACAACTTTCTGTTGGAAATAGTAATTTTTATATGTAGAAAGCAAACCTCTTTCAAGTTTAAGGGATGCCAGCCAGTCTTTGTGTAGCAAAATTGGGTGAACAGGTTCTTATTTAAGCCAGTCGGTTTTGTAAATATTTGGAAAACCCTCATTACAACCTTCTCTGAGCTTTCTTCTTTCCATAATAAAAACTTTGATTTAGCCCTGGCTGGTGGCTCAGTGGATAGGTGCTGGCCTGAGAACCTAAAGGTCGCTGGGTCAATTCCTAGCCAGGGCACGTAACCAGGTTGCAAGCCAGGTCTCCAGCCAGGTCCATGGCTGGAGGCAGGTGAAAGGCAACCATACATTGATGTCTCTGTCCCTTTCTGCCTCTCTCCCCTCCCCTCTCTCTGGAAATAATAAATGTTAAAAAAAGTCTTTGATTTATTTTTAATGTTCAGTAGAAGGATAGGACATAAAACTAATTTGAAAATCACCTTGAAAACTTCTCTAAGATCTTTGCAGACAGTTCTGTTAAAGATTTGCCCAGATTTAATGACCAGAAAGCATGTAGTCTTTCCCTCCATAATTTGAAAGTGGAAAGATCCTATATAAATTACTTACTGTCCCTTTTGCACTTTCAACTCTCCTGTCTTCTAGATTCTGTCAATTTTCAAATTAGATTCAGGTATCTTGCATCTTAAACAAGCAAACAAATACTGAATAATAGCAACACAAACAAAGCAAACTAAAAACTACCCTCTTTTGACCATACCAGATCCTTTGGGTGCTGTCTAAATTTCTTTTATTCAAATTTCTTCAAGGAGAAATGATCTGCATTTAATGTGTCTACCAGTAATTGAAATTGCTGTCCCTTAGGTCACTAGTGACCCCCTACATCATTTGGGAGTCTTTGTCTTGTCTAGTCGAACCAACTCCAACTAATTGAAACAGAGGAAAATTCTTGGCTCCTGTAACTGAAAATCCTGAAGTGAGTGCTGGCCTTATGTGAGGCCTAATCCAGCACCTTAAATGATTCACCAAGACCTGAATTTTGGATTCCTTCTGTGCCCCTGTTGGCCTTCCATGTTTTGGCTTCATCCTTTGGCTCCTCGGTACCACTCTCCAGCTCTAGCCTTTTCCCTATTATAGCAATATGTTTGCAGGCCACTCCAGACATCCCATCCACACGTTAAATCCTGAAGGAATGATTGCGGAAATATCTTTTACTCGGAAGCCCCGGCAAATGGCTGCTTCCATCCCATTGTCTCCACTTGGATTCCTGCCCATCACTGAACCAATCAGTCTCTCTGGCTAGAGGTTTTTTTTTTTTTTTTTTTCCTTTCTTTTTTTCTTTTTTTCTCTTCTTAAATTTATTTTTATTTGTTTTTATTTATTATTTTCAGAGAGAGGGGAAGAGAGAGAGGGAGTGAAACATCAATGTAAGGTTGCCTTTCACCCGCCTCCAGCTAAGAACCTAGTTGGAGACCTGGCTTGCAACCTGGTTATGTGCCCTGGCTGGGAATTGAACCAGTCACCTTTGGGTTCACAGGCTGGCACCTTATCTACTGTACTACCAGCCAGGGTGGCTAGAGTTTTGAACATGGGGATTGAGTGAGGCCAGTCATCATCCATCTTTTGGAGTTTATGTGTAGGATCAATACATCCAGATCATGTGATAAAAAGTGGGTAAAGAGTGGCTCTCAAGGCGAAGTTGGGATGCTATTAATAAAAAGGGAGAGGAGGGTCTTGGCAATAACAATAGTAGCTGTTGTCTTTGAAAAATTCAAAACTTACTCCTTAAAACTCAACTCTCTTGGTACTAACTCCCTCTATCATGGTATCTCTCTCTCTCTCTTTTAAAGATTTTATTTATTATTTGAAGTTTTAAAAAAGATTTTATTTATAATTTGAAGGGAGAGAGGCAGAGAGGGAGAGAGACACCAATGTATGGTTGTGTTTCACCTGCCTCCAGCTATAGACCTGGCTGGAGACCTGGCTTACAAACTGGTTATGTGACCTGGCTGGGAATCGAACCAGTGACCTTTGGTTTTACAGGTTGGCACCAATCTGAGCCAACATCCAGGGCTATCTATCATGGTATCTCTTAACTTTTCTGGTTCTCTGCATTATTTCTTAAGCCGTCTTACTTCAGTTTTCTTTGTGAGCTCCTCTTGCTCTGCTTGTCAGTTAGCTTTAGTTTCCTCAGGATGTAAGCCTCCCTTTTGTTTTCCTTTGGTCACTTCTATCTTCTGTATCTTCTCAACTTCAACTCTCAGGTTAATGCAGGGAGTCTCCTATTTTTAGACATAGAGGACATAATGAGTTTCTGAAAATGTGTCAGATGGTTGCACATACAACAGTCAGATATATTCTTGAAGGCATTGGGATGTAGGTATGAAAATATTATAAATCCCCTAGTTATACCTCTCCTTTTAGGCATTATCTTCAAACAGAAAATATCTCCAAAAATGTGTACCTAAATTCCTTTAATTTATTAGTTTTCCTTCATAATGGACCATACTTTTATCAGCTTAAATCCAGAGACTGCCTGGACATGTTTAATAATTTCTGACTTTTATGATGCTTATATTTCTTATCATTAATGTTAGCACTTTAATTTTGTTTTTATTTTTACCTCTTTTTTTGGTTAACAAAATAGTGAACTCAAAATATAATACACTCCAATAGCCAAACAATAACACAAACTTAATTAGGTGAAGATGTTGCTCCTGCAGCCAGAATTAAACATCTGTCTAGTAAGCACTGTTACCATGTGGTGACTCCAAAGGGTCATCATCTGCTGAGGAAACAAAGTTCATATTTGGCATATGGAAAGTGATTTATCAGTTGTAGTGTATAGCGGTGAAATGAATGAGAGGGCTCATGGCAGCCTACAGCTCATGTATATCCATTTACCTTCAAGTCATGTCCACAAAAATGTCTTAAAGGGTACCTCATTCTTCTAGCATCCCTTCTGCATCCTCTGGCTCTGGTGGAGAGACCACTACCCTCCCTAGTTGTTATAAACAGAAAGCTAAAAGCATACCTTGTTACCTCTGATAGCATACACACCTTGCTTATTTGGTACTCCTGGTCATGAAACTTCCCTATCCTCTCTCTCTGTTAACCACTTTAGTTCAGCCCCATCATTTTTCAACTGGTCTTTTTATCACAGAAGGCATTTACAGATCTTCCTTCTTTTATACATCTTATATTCCAGAGGTAAGCAAGCTGTAAGGGGCCATATAGTATTATATGCTTTGCAAGATATATGGTCTCTATCGAAACTACTTAACTCTGCCTTTGTGACAGCCATCATTGATAATATGTAAATGAATGGATGTGGCTATGTTTCTGTCAAATTTTATGGACACCAAAACTTGAATGTTACATGATTTTAATGTGTTATAAAATATTATTCTTTTTTGATCTTTGAAAAACCATTTGAAAAAAGTTAAAAACTTTTCTTAGGTTGCAGGCTGTACAAAGTCCTGCAGGTTGTAATTTGCTGAGCCCGGTTCTACAGGGTTACCAGAATGAGCTAACCAAAATAAAAGTCTAACATTTCATTTGCATGCTTAAACCTGCCATCCTAGGTTTGCCAACAGGGGCTGAAAGAAACAGGTCTGTTTTCCTTGAAATGGTCTATTAATTCTTTGGTGATCAGAACCCAAGCCTCATATCTTTCCAATTCAAATATTGCACTTTCACTCTTCAGAATACTGATCTCCTTGCAGTTCCCTGCCCACACTGAGCTATTTCTTTCTGAGGGTTTGACTTTTCTCCTTGGAATGTCATCCCCTTTACTACTATTCCTTCCTTCCCTCCCTTCCTTCCTTCCTTCCTTCCTTCCTTCCTCCCTTCCTTCCTCCCTTCCTTCCTTACTCCCTCTCTTGTTTTCCCAGCCTTTCTTTTTGTTTTTCCACAATGTATTAGAATTGTTATTTTTACCCTCCACTGATAGCTGCCTGTGGACAGTTACATGTATTGCTCTAATCTGTGTTCCCATCATCTCACTTCTAGCCCAGTGCCCTGCTAAAGTGGGTACTCAATAAATATTTGCTGAATGCATGTATGCATGAATAAGTGGAATGAAATAGTTAAATGAGTCAATTTTGCGATTTTACTAACAGCCCTGACTGAACTGTTGGTGAGTTCATAGGTTGAAACCCCATACATATAGTTCTTATATAGGAATGGGTTGGGTTCCAAAAGTTTGTACGTTGGTTGTTTATAACTTGGAAGATATTTTTCCTTATAAATGATGTTATAGATTAGGCTTAACTGTTCACTGTAGTCCACAAAAGGTTATTTGATTTATCATATCACTGAAATACTGTGTGGTTGAAATTTAAAAAATTAGAAAATAACCACTGAGGTGTCATCTTTTACATTTTATTAAAATATTATAAGCCCATAATTTATATAAAGAATCTTGAAATTATTTTTTGTCATTTTATAATAGTATAAATAAAACAAAACTGACTGATGATAAAGGCTTAGTGTGGATAAAGAAGGTAGTTGGAGAGATTCTAAAAAATTCTGTGGGAAACAGTGTTTTAAAGAGCATCTGTTCTTTTTTCATTATCACTTCAAAATTTATGACTTTTTTTTGTCATGATAAATATTTACCACTATACCATCTTTTGGGCTTATCAGAAAAAATTATGTCCAATTTTGACTCAAATGTATACATAGATACACTTTTTAGAGGCAAACAAACAAAAAAGAAACTTAACCATTTACTTATATCCCTCGTCAGCAAAATTCCATTTTTATCCTAGCTTTCCTCTTGCCTTAAGATTGTTTGTCCTTTTTTGTTTGTTTGTTTTTGTTTTATTTTATTCTTCATTTTTTTTCTCAGCGATAGTCCCTGGTGGTCCTTGTCTCCTAGTGGTTGTACCCAGTGCAGGCCCTTTCTGTATTGAATTGAGGCTGACATTTTGGACCAATAGAATACTGTGGATGGTGTGTGACTTTTGAATTTAGTTAATAAAAAATGCCAAGAAGCTTTTTCCTTTTATTTTTTAAATCCTCACCTGAGGACATACTTCTTTTCATTGCTTTTAGAGAGAGGAAAGGAGAGAGAGAAACATCAATGTAAGAGAGAAGCACCAACTGCTTGCCTTCTGTACATGCCCAGACTGGGGATAGCATTCTCTCAGACTAGAGCTGGAACCTGCAACCCAGGCCTGTGTCCTGATTGGGAATTGAACCTGCAACCTTTAGGTTACGGGATGCTGCTCCAACCAACTGAGCCACACTGACCAGGGCAAAGCTTCTGTCTTGGTCTTTTAAATCACTCACTCTGAGGAGAAGGTTCAAATTTTCTACATCCAAAGACCCATAATTTATCACTCTAAATCAGATGTTCCTAGAAGCCAGGCAGGTAAGTTAAATGTTTTGCAGGATGTGTGGACTATAACACTATGAAAAGGACTATGGCCTAACTGAAGAATACATGCCTCATGTCAAGCAAATCACCTTCCAAAAAACTTTCAGCACTCTGTGTTCAATTAAACCCTTTGTTTACAGAATTTAATCAGGGAAACTATATGGTACTCTCCATTTCTATAGGGAAAGGGGGCTCTGCTAGGTGGGAAATTTTCTGTTTATAAGAAAGAGACTCAGATGGTGGTCAGGCAAAAATGACAAATGTTCACTATACTGCCTTCTGGCATAGCATGGCAGCACCCACCTAGGTGTCATGGAGCACACTCAGGCTGCAGTGTCCAGCTGTTGTCAGAGCTGAGAGAGACGGGTAGGAACAGGTGCAGGAGCCGAATTGCTAGAACAGGTTGGAGGTTCCCATGGGCCTCATTTACCATGGAGGACCAGAGGGAAAAGGGGTGCCTGCACTGAGTGAGGGCTGTCCACACTCAGCCCCGTTATCTGTGAGATTAGATGGAGCCTGAGCAACATGCACAGATCCTGAAGGGAACATCTTTGAATGATGCCTGTGGAGGGGAGTTATGCTTGAAGCCACTTTCATTACCACCAGGAAAAAGCATCCCTACAAAGGCTGACTGCTAGGCATCTGCTCATTTTACAGCAGATCTGACACCCATCTATACTTGGAGAGTTTATTCAGCTCATCTTATCTACATGGGATGCATATCCTACTTCAACATCCAAGGACACATGTAAGTCCCCTTATCCTTTATCTTCAAAATAGAGTGGTATTCTTAACAGCCATGGAGATGGTGGCAGTCATAGAATGGAAAAGATCCTACTCACCCATCACTCATACTTGGATAAATATGAATGAAACCAGTTTGAGATTTTATTTACTGTTTGCCTTCTGCCATCCGGCCTTCCCAGGGCCTTACAGAGAAGACAGGAGGAGCTTATGGCCTTTAAAAAATAGTCTACTAACTTGTTTACTAAAGGGAGAGTAGGTAAATGTTACATGAGTGGAGTCTGTTCTTTGGTAGGATGGGAAAGGCAGAATCCCCTGAATAGAATCAGAAATGAAGGTTTCCAGAAAAAAAAAACAAGATTTTTGATAATAGGTTTGACATTTGAGTGCCAGCTATCTGTGTACTGGGCATATGTTACAAAGTGTTTCATTGGATCCCAGTATAACCCTAAAACTTTATACAAGAATTTCCACATTGTTGATGAGGAAACTGCCCAGAGCAACTAAATACCTCAAGTAGACCACTAAGCTAGGAAGAGTATGAGCCTTTTGTTCTATTGTTATGACATACTGTTTCCTATGACTGTATGGGTGAGTGGGTTGGAGGCATCTTGATGGAGTGCAGTTGTCATTGACTTAGGACTGGGAGTAGCTTTGATGATTATTCAGGTAAAAGACTTTGCCCATACTCTTTGCCCCTTGAGCTCCCTGTGGCTGTCTCCTTATGTATGGTCCCCCTGAATCCCCACTGTGTTCCTGTCCTAGGGTCTCTGCCTCTGCCCCTCTCTGACCTTCCTCAGCTCAGCCTTGGCATAGTAACCATTGGAGTTGGAGGAATCTCTAAGTCAAGTTATCTCACAATTGTCAAAAAGGATGTTGTTGCAGGTCTAAGAAGATGACAGAGGCTCCTGGAGAAATGCTGAGTTTGACTTTCAGTACTTTTTCATAGAAATGCTATTGCATGGGTAGATCATTTCTTTTGCTAGAAATTAATTTTAAATGATGCTTTTAAAAATGATACATTTCTTCTCTCTCCTTGGGAGTTTATATCCTGGGTTAAAAACTAGAGAGACTTAATAAATAGGATTTCCAAATAATGTATCATCCAAACTAAGTACTTTTGGGAATGGACCAGGGAGCTGTCAATACAACTCAGGGCTATCCCAGCTGAACAGGGATGTATAGCTACCCTATATCAGGGAATTTTAGGATAGAATATGTTTGAAAACTAGAGACTACTTGAGTGTATTTTATAATTTGATGATAAGTTGTTGTAGGTAATATCTTAATCATTTTAAAGGAAATACATGCATGCCTCTGGGCAAACTTTTAAACTGAAAGGAAGAATAATTTTTTGGCTTGCTCCTTATTAATAGCTGTAGAGCTTTCAAATTGCCGGTAAGTTTCTCTTGTCTGGTTCTCACATTTGGATTCTGTTTTTCATACTGAACATTGGCACATTATCCCAATATAAACATCTTTAATGAAGCAGTAAGATACTGAGGCGAAACAATGTCCAAGGTGTGAATTATTGCACCATCCATAACTCATGCTGAAGTGTGACTTTTTGTGATTGCAAAATGGCTTTTTGCCAAGTTGTAAAACAAAAAGCCTGGTAATTATAACCCCAAATAATTTATATTATCTTTAAATGTCTATTTTTAAGTTGTTAGAAACTGTAAAATTAAAAGCCAAAAGAGTAAAACCTCATCTTCAAATTCTTAAATTTATTTAAATAACTAGTGTTTGTGCTAGATATCCTCAGAGTTGTTTGTTTCTTTTCTTAGTGATTTTAAAGAAATATTAGTAACAAAATAATGGAAGGGGGTTAGATAACTAAAACATGCTTTAAGTGAAAAACTTCTGATGAATCTATATACATCAAGAATAAGTCTATCCACAAGAAAATGGTGTATCAGACTTTTTGAATTTCTTTAGGAAGTTTGAATTTATATTTTCCTGTTTCTGTCATAGTTCAACTGATTTCTTTGACACGAATTGTATGCGCTTACGGATTTGGAATACCTAAGATGTATATAGAACAAGCCCTAGGCAAAACCACAAAATAGGCAAAATCCAACAGCACTCAGAAGCTGTTTGTTTTCATCATTCTAGGTACTGGATGCTCCTAGCTCCAGATTTTCCTGTACTTCCCCCCTCTACTCCCCAGTTCTTGTTTATCCTTCTCTTTGCTGTAAGAGTCTGATTTCTGTTCAACCTAAAGGTTGTTAGTAAATGATTATGGTTTATTAAATTATATTTTATGCCACCATTTAAAATTTTTTGTAGGTTATCTGTTATAAAACTGACTTAAATGAATGAGTTGATATCTCAAGCCCTGTGGCAAAGTCAGTTGTGGGGACAGGGGTGTCTTTTTCAGTGTCTTTCAGATCTTCTTATGTAAATACCTTGTTCACTTACCCATCCTTCTCTATTCAACTGACAAGAGTTCATTTGGAAATAGCATCTTTTTTTAAAATAACTTTAAATTTTATTTTTCAATTACAGTTTACAAAATAGTATTGATTGGAAATAGCCTGTCTTTAAGAATGCAAAACAGTTCTGTGAAAAGGATATAATAATTGCTGGCTTTGCTCCATAAATCACAGTATTTTCCTGAAGGTAGTGATAATCAATAACTCTCAGCTTTAGCTGGAAGAATCAAGGAAGAAATATGTCACATTGCTTTGTCTCCTCCAGGATCCAAGCTGTGATGGGAGTTAGTGAATTCTGAAGAATGGCTGATACAGTTGCTGGAAACATTCAGCATTTGGGATACTACTGTCTTCCTGTCACATAGCTTATCCAGTATTGCTTTTTCTCTGTCTTTCCGCACCACTGAGAGAGAGAGAGAGAGAGAGAGAGAGAGAGAGAGAGAGAGAAAGAAAGAGAGAAAGAGAGAGAAAGAAAGAGAGAAAGAAAGAGAGAGAGAAATATGAGAAAAAACCCTTCAGACTTACCAAGAATACTTTCCATATGAAAGCTTCCAGAATGACCCAAGGATGCTGGCTTTCCTGAACTCACCAAATCTTGTTTTTGGTGTTTTCTTTTTTTAAATTTAATTTTATTGCTATTGTATTACATTCATCCCATGTTTTTTAAAGCTTCCATTTAAGCCAACTCTAGGAAAGGTTCATTTCATAGAATCTGAAAGAGATCTTAGAAATCAACAAGCTCAGTGCTGTTTTATTTTCTTCTTCAGAACTCTTAAGTTTCCTCCAAGGTGTCTCAGAAGCTTTGGGGGCTTGAATGCATAAGAAGTAAGGTCCTGGCACCTTCACTTTTATCTGTCTTACACATTGGTCTCTGTGTAACATTATCTTGACTGTGTCAACCAAACTGTACACACTTTTGATCTATTTGAAGTGATTAGTCGCAAGTGTTCCAGCCAATTAATGGCAAGATGTAGGTCTAGACTATGTCTCTTGACCCTGTGGAACTCCTATCTTGCTGTATTAATGCTGCCCCTTATGAAGAAAGAACCGTCATAAACTGCCAACAACTATCCATAGATAGTCATGAACAGACCACTTACAAAGGAGAAATAAGCCTTTTTAGAGACTGCTAAGCCTCACTGAATTTGGGAACATAAATTTAAACAATGGCAAGTTATTTATTTATTTTGCTTTTGCCTATCATATTGGAAAAGATAATAGTGGGTAAGCAGAACACAGTGAGATTGGCATTCTCAATGTGTATTTGGGGGTGTAAATTTTGGCAGCTATATTTATTTAGAGAGCTTGAAAAATGTTAAGATACTCTCACCCTACTAGCTGGCAAACTGTGGTACAGCCTAGCAGACATTTACAAGGCACTGACCAGTGTGTGCAGTATGACTGGGGGAATACCCTTTTTTTGCAGACGTTCATTGCCATTCCCACATGTAACCCACTAACCTCACCTCTAGAAATTGATGCTAGGAAAGTAATTTGAAATACTTTGAAATAAATATGCATGAAACTGCTCTTTGCATTATTTTTTAATAGTGAAAAACCCTCTCTGTCCTGAATGCACAATAGCGAAACACTCAAACTGTTAATGCCTGTAAAGAATATTAAAATTAGGTCTACAAATAATTTTTGAAAAATACTGAAATAATTTTAATATATAGTTAATAGAACTTCACATAAAGTATAGACTTGAATACTTTCAAAATATGAGTACATACAGAGAAAGGACTAGAGAGAAATATCCTACAGTGCTATAATTATCTCTGGGAAGAGAGATTATGATTGATTATTAATTTCTTCATTGATTTTTTAAATTATTTCATAATTTTCCACATTATATATGTGTTACTTTCATAAGGGAGGGAGAAATGATTTTGTTTTCGCTTCCTGACAAGTCCATTGAAAGTGCCACCAAAATCTTGGTTCTGAATTGTTTTCTGCTATAACCCAAGAATACAATGTGGAAAGGACCAGAGCCGGCTTTTCATTACACTGTTCTGTGAAAGGAAGAGATTTTCATGTTACTTGCCATTAAGCATACTCTCAGTTCTGTGCTAGCAGCAATTGCTCCCTGAGCCTTTCAAGTGGGTAGCAAGGAACTCTGAATTTATATTTGTGAGAGTATAATGGCAATGTTGGGGCTCACTTAGGATTCATCAATGTGAAAACACTTTATTCTTTTAGCTCACAAAAAGGAGAATCCCAGGGTTCCACTCCTGTCTACATTGTTTCCTGTCTATGAGACTTTGAACAAATTTGGAAACTCTCTGAATCTCAATTTTTTCACCTGCCAAATGAGAATGATACCTCATTCATAGTGTTACTAGAACAAGAAAACATGCATAGCATAGTGCATGATGTTGAGGTGAAAGAAACCTTCAGTTTTTGTTTGTTGCCTTGCTTCACTTTTCTGGGTCTTCTCCCATTATTGTGGAAATTATTTAAGGGGGAAGCTCTTGGGCTATGAAAAATTTGTCTTATATCCAATACCATGAGTATTTGAGTAGATAGATATAATCCTAAGAATCAGAAGGTGGGTAGATCATTCTGGCAACTCCAAGAGAGCAACAAATGGCAATTCCTTTTTTTCACAGGCTGTGGAATGCCATGGTTAAAGACTTTGTGTGTGTATATATGTGTCTCAGAGGTTATTTAAAAACCACAGTCATTTGTCTTCAGTAGCTGGAGGCCAGCTTTTTCTTATGTAGTCATGAGTAGGAGAAGGCACCGAGCACAAGATAAGCTCTAGAACTGTGGAGGAGACACTTCTTTCTGGTTTCCTTAGTCTACCCCAATCCACACAGTGCCCTAGTCTATCTCCTTCTTTGTTCTTTCAGAAAACTACTGTCAAATCCTTACCCTTAATGTTGGAAAAAATGACTCTATTAACAAATTTTGATGTTATCTTTTTTTAGACTTGCTTTTTAAAAAAGTCATATTTTAAGAAGATACTTTTATTTCTTTTAATAGATTATTATTATTATGTTTAGAGAGGCAGGAAGGGAGGGAGAAAGAGCAGGAGAAAAACATTGATGTGCAAGAGATAAACTGATTGTTGTTTCTAGCATGCCCCTGCCTGGAGACCTGGTCCACAACCAAGGCATGTGCTCTGATTGGGAATTGAACTGTCAACCTTTCGGTTTGCAGGCCTATGCTCAATCCACTGGGACACACCAGCCAGGGCAATAGATTATTCTTATTATATATTTTCTAATACCTTAATCTCCCTTGTATCCTCTTCCAGCTCCACCCCCATCCCTTCCACAATCAACACAGTGTTGTCCATGTCCATGAGTTGTTGTTTTTTTTTTTTTTTGCTCAATCCCTCCCCACCTACTGAATAGCATCCCCCGTAGCTGTCATCCTGCTCTCTCTAAGTCTATCTCTGTTCTTGTTAGTTCAGTTTGTTCATTAGATTGCACCTATAAGTGAAATCGTATGATATTTGTCTTCCTCTGACTAGCTTATTTCACTTATCATGTTCTTCAGGAAGATGGACTTGCCTTTTTCTTTTTTGGTAGTTTAAACTTTGTTATTTATTTATTTAAATATTTTATTGTTTGTGCTATTACAGTTGTCCCATTTTTCCCCTTTGTGCCCCTCTTAGCCCACCTGCGCCCCAACTCACAGTCAATCCCAGTAGCATTGTCCATGCCCGTGGGTCATTCATATGCGTTCTTCACTAATCCCCTCACCTTCTTTCAACTAGTCCCCTTCACCCTCCCCGCCTCTTA
Organism: Noctilio leporinus; assembly: GCA_004026585.1. Classification (NCBI taxonomy): domain Eukaryota; kingdom Metazoa; phylum Chordata; class Mammalia; order Chiroptera; family Noctilionidae; genus Noctilio; species Noctilio leporinus. The sequence continues at coordinate 55,614 of PVIW01003022.1, read as the reverse complement.
CGGCTGTCAGTCTGTTCCATGTTTCTGTGCCTCTGATTCTATTCTACTTGTTATTTTGTTCATTAGATTCCACTTATAAGTGAGATCTCATGGTATTTGTCTTTCATTGACTGCCTTATCTCACTTAGCATAATAGTCACCAGTTCCATCCATGCTGCCACAAAAGGTAAGAATTTCTTCTTTTATACTACTACATAGTAGTCCAATGTGTAAATCTATCATAGTTTTTTTTTTTTAATCCACTTATCTTCTGATGGTTTTTTAAGCTCTTTCTAAATCTTGGGTATTGTAAACAGTGCTATGAACATAGAGGTGCATATATTTTTTTGAATTGGTGTTTCAGAATTCTTAGGAGATATTCCCAGCAGTGGAATCACTGAGTCAAAAGGCAGTTTCATTTTTAATTTATTGAGGAAATTCCATACTGTTTTCCATAGTGTCCACACCAGTCTGTATTTTCCACCAAGAGTGACTAGGGTTCCCTTTTCTCCACATCCTTGCCAGCACTTATTTGTTGATTTATTAATGATAGCCATTTTGGCAGATGTGAGGTGGTATCTCATTGTGGCTTTAATTTGCATCTCTCTGATGGCTAGGAATGTTGAGTATTTTTGATATATCTATGGGAAATCTGTATGCCCTTCTTGGAAAAGTATCTAGTCAGGCCCTTTGCCCATTTTTTAGTTGGATTGTTTTGTCTTCCTGGCCTTGACTCACATAAATTCTTTATATATCTTGTAGATTAGGCCCTTTTCCAATGTATCAGTGGCAAATACATTCTCTCATAAAGTGGGTTCCCTTTTCATTTTGATGATGACTTCTTTAGTTGTGCAGAAGCTTTTTAATTTGATGTAATCTCATTTGTTTATTTTTTCTTTTATTTCCTGTGTCCTAGGAGATATATTAGCAAACATAATGCTACACAAGATATCTGAAATTTTACTGCCTATATTTTCCTCTAGGATTTTTATGGTATCACAGCTTATATTAAAGTTTTTAACATACTTTGATTTATTCTGGTGTATGGTGTAAGATGGTGGTCTAGTTTCTTTTTCTTTCTTTCTTTCTTTTTTTTTTTTTTGCATGTACCAGTCAAGTTTTTTCAACACCATTTATTGAAGAGGCTGTCTTTACTCTATTGTATGCTGTTGCCTTTTTGACAAATATTAATTGATCATAAAGATGTAGATTTATTTCTGGGCTCTCTATTCTGTTCCATTGACCTGTGTTTCTGTTCTTATGCCAGTACCATGCTGTTTTGATTACAGTGGCCTTATAGTATAGTTTGATATCAGGTGTTGTGATCCCTCAACTTTGTTCTTCTTTCTTAAAATTGTTGAGGCCATTTGGGTTCTTTTTTCATTCCATATACATTTTTGCAATATTTGTTCAAGATCTGTGAAATATGGATTGCTTTGGGTAATATGAACATTTTAATGAGGTTAATTCTTCCAATCTGTAAACATAGTATTTGTTTCTGCTTATTTATATCTTCTTCAATTTCTTTTTGCAGTGTCCTGTAGTTTTCTGAGTACAGGTCTTTTACTTCCATGGTTAAATTTATTCCTATGTACTTTTGTTTTTTTCAATGTATGGCTGCCTTTCACCTGTCTCCAGCTACAGACCTGGCTGGAGACCTGGCTTGCAACCTGGTTATGTGCCCTGGCTGGGAATTGAACCAGTGACCTTTGGGTTCGCAGGCTGGCACCTTATCCATTATGCCACCAGCCAGGGCCCTTTGTACTTTTTAAAATTGCAATAGTAAATGGGAATATTTTCTTAGTTTTCCTTTCTGATAGTTCATTATTGGTGTATAAAGGTGACATTGATTTCTGAATATTGACTTTGTATCCTGCTATTTTACCAAAATCATTTATTTAGGTCAGATAGTTTTTGGGTGGAACCTAAAGGGTTTTCTGTGTATAATATCATGTCTTCTACAAATAATGACAATTTTATTTATAGTCCTTTCCAACATGGATGCCTTTTATCTCTTCTTGTCTAATTGCTATGGCTAGGACTTTCAGTACTATGTCGAATAAGAGTGATAAAAATAGACACTCCTGTCTTGTTCTTGATCTTAAGGGAAATAATTTTAGTTTTTGCCCATTGAGTATGATGTTGGTAGTAGGTTTTGTGTATATGGCTTTTGTTATGTTGAGGTATAATCCCTCAATTCACATTTTTATCATAAATGGGTACTGGATGTTATCAAATGCTTTTTCTGCATCCCTAGATAGAATCCTGTGGTTTTTGCCTTTCATTTCTTTATGTAACGTATCACATTTATTTATTTGCAAATATTGTACCAACTTTCCATTCCTGGAGTAAGTACCACTTCATCATGATGTATGACCTTTCTAATGTATTGCTGGATCTGGTTTGCTAATATTTTGTTGAGGATTTTAGTATTTATATTAGTCAGGGATAATAACCTGTAATTGTCTTTGTTGTGTCTTTACCTGGTTTTGGAATTATGATAATACTGTCCTCATAACAAGAATTTGGAAGTCTTCTTGAATTTTTTGGAATAGTTTGATGATAAGTGTGTTTGTTCCTCTTTAAATGATTGGTAAAACATGCCTGTGAAGCCATCTGGTCCAAGACATTTGTTTGCTGGGAGTTTTTCAGTTATTTTATTGCTTTAATTTCATTAGTTGTTATCAGTCTATTCCACTTCTTCCTGATTCAGTTTTGGAAAATAGTATGTTTCTAGAAATTTGTCTATTTTGCCCAGGTTGTCCACTTTCTTGTCATATAGTTGTTCATAGTATTTTTGTATAATCCTTTGTATTGGTGGTATCACTGTTTACTTCTCTTTCATTTCTGATTTTGTTTTTATAGATTTTCTCTTACTTTCTTGATGAGTCTGGTTAAAGTTTCTTCAGTTTCGTTTATCTTTGCATAGAACCTGCTCTGATCTCTGGAAATTTTTTTTAGTCTCCAATATTTTCTTATTTGCTATGATCTTGATTATTTCCTTTCTTCTGCTCATTCTGAGGTTTGTTTGTTGTTGTGTTTCTTATTCCTTTAGATGTGTGGTTCAGTTGTTTTTTGAGATTTTTCTATCTTCTTTAGGTAGGTCTGTAAAGCTATGAACTTCCCTCTCAGGGCTACTTTCACTGTGTCCCATAGGGTTTGTGTTGTGTGTTCATTTTTATTTGTTTCTAGAAGCTATTTGATTTCTTCCTTGACCTGATTGTTCACCCATTTAATACTTAATAACATACTATTTAGCCTCCATGTATTTGAACATTTTCAATTTTATTGAGGTTGATTTCTAGTTTCAAGCTTTTGTGATCTGAAAAAATGCTTGATATGATTTCAATTTTCTTGAATTTGTTAAGCCTTATTTTGTGTCTTACCACATGATATATCTTTGAGAATGATCCATGTGCACTTGAAAAGAATGTACATTCTGTTGCTGTGGGATAAAACATTCTGTAAATGCCAATGAAATCCATTTGATGTAGTATGTCATTTAGGGCAGCTGTTTCCTTATTGATTTTTTTGTATGGAAGGTCTGTCCACTATTGACAGTGGAATGTTAAAATTCCCTTTAATGACTGTATTGCTTTTGATATCTTTCTTAAAGTCCTCCAAGATTTTCTTTATATATTTAGGTGCTCCTATATTGTGTGCATAAATTTTTACAAGGGTTACATCCTCTTGTTGGATTCATCTCTTCACAATTATATGACTTTTTTTTGCCTCTTGTTAATGGCTTTTATTTTGAAGTCTATTTTATCTGATATGAGTATTGCCCCAGCTTTTTTCCATCTTCATTTGCATGGAATATTTTTTCTATCTCATCACTTTCAATCTGTGTAAATTTTGTGATCTAAAGTGGGTCTCTTGTAGAGAGTATATATACGAGTTGTGTTTTTTTTATCATTCAGCTACCTTACATTTTTTGATTGGAGCATTTAGTTCATTTACATTTGAGGTTATTATTGATAGGTACTTACTCATTGCCATTTTTTTCTGTTTGCACCTATGTTTTCCCCTCCCTCTCTTGATTTCTTGATTTTAATGGGAAAGGCTTGGAGCGAAGAGTATGGGGTACAAATGGAGGAATTCTAAGGTTCAGTTAGCAAGAGATAATTTTGGATGTAAGAAGATCATCAAGAAGGGCCTTGGAGGTCTAAGGAAACCTCCAGCTTGGAATATTTCATTTTTGGAAGAAGGAAGGGGTCCTGATCTCCAAAGACAAGTGCTTAGGGAAGCCTGCCACTGTAGGTGTATTTTCTCTGGTTCCCTTTCTGTTGTGTCCTCTTTTTAAATCATCTTGCTTCTCCAGACATCACCAACCATACTTGTTGTGAAGATGGTCAGATCTAGAGTCTGATACTCTTGGAGGCTCATGTTAGAAGAATCTAAAATTAAACCAGGTTGAATGCCAGTATATATAAAAAATGCAAATGAATCATTAAATAATTTTTAAAAAGAGGAATCAGTGTTTATTGCCTCCTGGAATGTAGCCTGGGAACCTGAATGAGAGACTGGCACATCTCTCTATGATGAAGCAACTGTATGGGATTTAAAAGCCAGTAATTCCAAGGGAACAATTAATTAAAAAGGGAAGTTAATTCACAGTTTACAGACTTAGCTTCTGCTTGTTTGCAAAGTAGTGGTAGATATATTAAAATGCCAGTTAGATAATTTATGATATATATACTAATTATTTTTGCATATCCAGTTCTGCTTTTTCTGTCATAATCCTCACTGAGACATTGCTTTAGAACAGATTACAGTACTTACACTCTGTGTGTGTGTGTATGTGTGTGTGTGTGTATGTGTGTGCGTGTGTTTTAATGATTTAAGTATTCCAAGTTGAAAGAATTTATATGTGTGTCACATACACATACATGCCTTTTATAATTGGAATTTCTGGAACTTTAAAAAAATCAGTGAATTGAAAAGAATCTTTTTGTGTATTTTCCTTGGCATGTCCAAGAAATTTTTTTGAACTGAAGTTCACATGTTATGTTGTTTTTCCAGGTAGATGTAGTATAGGAGGCTTATTTACTTTGCTGACAACAATAATTTAAATGCATCTTAGTGGAATATAAAGAAATTTATGTCATTGTTTATCCTTTGCATATTTATATACCTTATTTTTATAGGGGCAAGCTATTATTTTAACTGCTTTTTTTATCTATAGAGTAATAGATAAAAAATAGATGGAGTCTCTGCTCCAGAAGTTTTTTTGTGGTTTTACCTGCTTATGTAGAATTTTTTACAGAACTCTAAATATACTGAAATATGAGGGTTAAAACTGAGGTAGAGGTCTAGGAATCTAAGTGGCTTTATGAAAAATCATAGGAATGTTTTGGTTATTTTTCTATATAGAAATGAATGTGTTTTAATGGGGTGCTCAAGTTAGGGTTCTTGTCTAATTTTGCTAAAGCCTCAAGAACATAAATCATTTGAAATAAGAATCTGCCAGTATTTTGCAATGATAAATTTTAAATATAGATTTTTTCAGTAACATTTATTGTTTCAGAAAAATCTCACCTCTCAGGGATTACTTCTTGAGTTAAAAATATATAGCTCCTAAGTTTAGTAATATGGTTGCCTGTAATTAGAATATCATGAACATTTGAAAGATTTTATTTTTTGAAATTTACCTATAACCTACCTCTTTCCAAAAAGAATTTGATGCTATTTACACAAAGAAGACATATTATATGGCATGATTAATAAATAGGAAGAATTAGGGGCAAATTAAGGGGTGAGAATATGGTGATAACATAAGAGGAAACAAATTACTAACAAGTTTGAGCATAATTGCAGAGATTGAAAATAGCAAGGTCTTTATTATATGAGCTCTTACTGGAATTTAGCTACTTAAAAGCTATACTTGATTTTCCATTTTATATTCCTGTTTTAGCTTATTTTTTAATGATATTGCTTTGTTATTCCCACCTTCCAACCTTTGTCAGACTTGAAGAGTAGGTAAAATAAGCAGTGAGTTCTTTTTTTTAATTTAATTTTATTGTTGTATTACATCCATCCCCTTTTTACTCCCCTCTGTCCCCTTCCTGACCCACCCACTACCCCCCAAAGTCAATCCCACTTGTCGTCCATGTCCATGGTTCTTCCATAAACTGCTCCCCTTCTTTGCCTCCTACTCCCCCTCTCTCCTCCCCTCTGCCCACTGAAGGTCTATTCATTGTATTCATATATCTGGTTCTATTTTGCTTGTTTATTTGTTTTGTTCATTACTGTCCTGTAATGGGTGAGATCATATGGTATTTGTCTTTCACTGACTGGCATATTTCACTGTTTCCATCCATGTTGTTGCAAAGGTTAGGAGTTCCTTCTTTCTTTCTGCTGTGTAGTATTCCATTGTGTAAATGTACCAAAGTTTTTTGATCCAATCATCCACTGATGGGCACTTTGGCTGCTTCCAGCACTTGGCTATTGTAAATAGTGCTGCTATGAACATAGGGGTACATAGGTTCTTATGAATTGGTGTTTTAGGATTCTTTGGGTATAGTCCTAGTAGTGGAATTGCTGGATCAAAAGGCAGTTCCATTTTTAGATTTTTAAGAAAACTCCATACTGTTTTCCATAGTGGCTGCACCACCCTACATTCCCACCAGCAGTGCACCAGGGTTCCCTTTTCCCCACATCCTCTACAGCACTTGTTGTTTGTTGATTTGTTGATGATTGCCATTCTGACAGGTGTGAGATGGTATCTTATTGTGGTTTTAATTTGCATCTCTCTGATGGCTAGTGATGTTGAGCATTCTTTCATATGCCTCAGGCAGTGAGTTCTTGCTGATAGGCAGAAATACTTAGATGGGATGTTATGAAAGGATAGTCCATGGCAGAATGTGGCCTGCAGCTGTGTTTTTTAAGTCCACGTAGTGTCTTTAAAATATATATAGAGCCAACTAACATTTACAAATGAGAGGATTGCACATAAAAATTCAGACTTTTGGCTTCTCTCAGAAAATTGAAAAAGCAACCAGCCATTCAGCTTTCTTTCCTCCATGATAGCAAGCACTCTCAACTCTTTTTAGATGAAGCTTACCATACTGGCCTTTAGGGAGGCATCTTTGAGTAAGGCTCCTGACTGCTGGCAAAGAGCTTGTAGTCTTTGTACCAGAGAGAGGGAATAAGTATTGCTTATCTTGAACTTGTTTCCTAGTGAATTTTTTATGATTTTATCTTTTTATGATTCTCTTCACTTACCTATGGAATTTTCTTCACTTACCTATGGAGAGCACAAACAAAGCCCTTTATATAACCATAATTCATCTCAGATGATATATTGTCATTCAATATTCAATCATTCATAGATTACAAAAATTTACACCATGTTTACTACCAAAACTCAGGTCCAGATAACACTATCTATAGTTAATATTTATTTATTTATTAAAAGGATAAGAATCACTATCATTTTATTTACATATGGGATATAAAACATAGGAGATAAATTTTAATTACATATATTGAGTTGACATTGGTCAGTGGCATTATATGTTTCAAGTGCACAACTGTGTATCAACTATATATTGCATTGTGTGCTTGCCACCCAAAGTTAAGTCTCCCTCCATCACCATGTATTTGATACCCTTTACCTCTTTCACCCTTCCTTCACCTCCCTTCCCCTCTGTTAACCTTCATACTGTTTTCTGTTTGCATTCATTTATTTTGTTTGTTTATTGCTTTCTGTTTTATAGTTAATATTTAAAAGTAGCCTTATAAAAGGGGACTTTAAAATTACTGTACATTGAAATTTGGGATACTCTTAGATGTTTAGAATTCATTCTTTAGTCTCACTGGGAGAAAATACTTGCAGTGTGCCAATTACTCAGGTGTGAGCACCGAATGTCCTTGGTGAACTAGAAGATCCTACAGCCTTGTCAGTGCCCAGCTTACTCTTAGGAATGGTATGGCTTAAGAGTCTGTATATATTGAGAGTTAGAGCTAAGCCATTATGTTAGAAAAGAAAGCTCAATGATACTAAGACAGATGCAAATAAAATACTTTTCAAGTAAATAAGAAAATATACATTTATATGAATTTATTCTTAGCCTGAATATGATTCATCTGAGGAGTACTTTTTTCCCCCCCAGATCCTACCAGTTAGAGGCAGAGCTAAACTTTAGTTTTCACATATACTCAAATATAAGCCACTTGGTATAAAAGAAGTGTTTTACAAAAAAGAAATGTTCAGCAAATGTATTAATTGTTGTAATTAAAAACAACAGCAACAATAACTCAATGTCAACAAAAACTCCTTTGGCCATTATTACTTTAAATACAAATAAAATAAAAAAGATTTCTCTACTTTTGGTTGCTGGTTTCTTTTTAAATGTCTTTTTAAATTTTATTCTTTAGGAGCCAGCTCTCTTCAGTAAATTGATGTTTGAGATTTGTTCTGTGTGTGGTACTGCAGTTCTGAATTATAGTCATTGAAAACCTGCAAATTCTGAACACTGTAGGTGCAGTTTTCAGCTTAACTAAGTGAAATAACAAAAGTTTTCAAATAATCAAATTAGATTCCTTCTATATGACTGCTTTTGTTACAGAATTTTATATTGTACAATAACTTATCAATCCATTAATGGTCACAATGGATGATGTAAGCAGTTCTTTTCTGAGATAGCAAGAAATCAATCAGCATGTATTGTTTCTTATTCCAAATTTCAAAGTGTGTACCTGATTTTCAAGTTAAGTGAATGAAGTTTATTCCATCTGTGTTCTCTTCTTTCTGTTGAACACTAAAAATGGAAGCCTAAAGACAGAGGTTATCATTCCTTTTAAGCTGAAGATCAGAATGTGATAGGTTAATTTTAATCTAATCTTTTTTAAGAATCTTTTATGGAATCTTTATTGCCAGGCTTGGGTACCACACATTTTATTTTTGAAGGCTTAATTTAAGCAATTCCTCATACTGTTTTAATGAATAAAAATAATTCTTTTATCTCCATACTATTTTGGTGAATATTATATATTCACCAAAGTTGCATACACAACACACACACACACACACACACACACACACACAATCATATTTTGTATGTCAATCCCTGGAGAATTGAATTGTTATAAATATCCCTTTCATAATGGAAACCCATAGTACTTCAGGTGTGAATGCTTGGTATTCTATTCTGAATATGACTTACAGGTAACACTAATAAAAGTACATTTGTCATGTACATGGGTGACGATAAATGCCATCCCTTAGAAACTTGATCGCTGTGGTATGACACCCTTTGTGTGATCTGTATGTGCTAAGTATCATGAACACAACTCTAGGTATGTGATTTCCTAATTCAATAATTGTTAATTGACCAATTCATTTTTCTACCTCATTTGTGTTTCCTGCCCAACTTTGCATGTGATTCCTGGTAATAAGGATTCATGGAAAATTTTTATTTAATATTTGTAGTGGAAGTCTTTGGAATTGCTCCTCCTTACATGAATTTAGGTAGTTACAAAAAAACACACAGCCTGAACATACACATGCTCTATAGAACACGGATGCTATTCTGAAGACTTAGCAGAGTGGGGAAAGAAGTTCCACTACATATTTTAGTTCTGAATGCAGCTTGCATACTTTGGGATCAGAGAGTATTGTATTTACTGCACCCAGTGCTTGACTTTTGGGATATTGTATTGGGTGTGTGCTTGAAAGAGATCAATGTGTTCTCCTAGACTTTAATACACTGTAGGAGGCATATTGAATTAGAGGTTTACCTATCAGGTTGGGAGAATACTCTAATACTAGCTCCACTGCCTTGGCTGCGTCCTCATGTGTGGTTTTATAAAACATCAGATGGCACAGACCTGACTAGCTAAGCCTTATTCGTTCTACCAAAGTTGTTTGATCTTCCAGGCAAGAGACTCCCTTAGGCATGTGTTCAAAAAAGTGGCCCTTCAATAAAGTCCCCTCTAACTTCATTGACAACTCATGCCTTTAACTGCTTTTAATAGCTTATTGGAAATTCATATGTTCTAGAAAGTTTTTTAGTTAGCTTTAATTCACCTTGAACACATACCCCTTTTTTTTTATCACTTCAGCTTTCTTGAAGGCAGGAATCATGTTTACTATTGTTATTTTTTCCTCCATATGTTATAGGAAATTTATTGTATAAAAAGTTGACTGATTGTTATGGAATCAGAGACTTGGGGGTAGCTAGATTTTGAAAAATCTCCTGGTTCAACTTTATCTCTTATTTTACATATGAGTATATTATGTCTAGAAGAAGGTAAGGTGGCATTCTGTGAATATTTACTGATTGTCAATTTTATACCTAGGATGTAAGTTTTTATTTTGATGTAATTTCAGACTAACAGAAAAGTTGCAAGAAAAGTACAAAGAATTCCTTTAACTCTTAGATTTCCCAAATGCTAACTTTTTTACCATATTTGCTTCATTATTTAACCTCCCCCCTCCTAAACTATTTACAGTAAACTGCAGGCATGGTACCCTTTTATTCCTAAATTCTTTGATCAGTAGCTCCTAAAAACAAAATTCTACTATGTAACCACAGTGCAGTGAGCAAAACTAGGAAATTCATATTGATACATATTATTATTTAATATATAGATCATAGTGATTTCACCAGTTACCACAGTATCCTTTATAGCAAAGGAGAATCCTGGATTATATGTAAATGACAGTTGTGAGACTAGCGCCTAGACTTTTCAGCTCATTCTCTCATCTTTCTGCCTCTCTGTGCAAAAACAACATCTTTAGATCTCACCTCTGACAACACCATGGAGTTACCTGGGAATCTTAGTCAATTTCTCAGCACTTTCAAAGCTGTTTAATAACTTCCAGAATCTGGGGTTAGTAATGATAGTGTTTTAAAGGTCAGTGAATGAAAGGTAGAAATTTCGATGTCATTCTTCATGCTTTCTTTTTGTATGACAAGCATTAGAGGTCTTATTTGTGAGATTAAAATTCAGAAAACTACCGGGAGACAGCATCTGACAACCACAGAACTTTGGCCAAGAATTAACTAGGGCTGGAGATGCCTGAAATACAGAGAAAGGACAGTCAGTTCTGCCCTTCTTCCTCATTGAAGATGATGATAATGACCTTTGATCCCATAGGAAAAATTATAAGACCGTTCTATGAAATTCAAATAGCTCATCATTTTAAATTAAATAACATGTTTTCTTACAGTGTGCTACTACGATTTTCATTAACCGTATCTTCTGGTTATATATCAGTTAGAAGATCTGTTTTAAACAGAACAGTGTTTCATTGATTAGGCCTAACCAGGGAACAAGGTTTGTCTTTTTCATGGAGTTTCTTATTTAATTTTCCATACAGCATCCCAACATGGCCTCTAGCATTGAAGAAAAATAGTACAGCAACAAAGAATTTGATACTTAAAAGGTTTGGAGGACAATTACAACATCCAAAAAAACAGAAAATGATACATAAGTCATTTTTAAAGTAAAAATGTTGACTCATTTCTCAAAATGTTTTTGTTATTTAATACTGAGTATCGGAGCCTTTGTTCAGCACATAATGTTCAGGATAATTTGGTAGGCATGAACTGAAGATTTTTAAAGCAACTTGCTTTTATCACAATTCAGTTTTACGCCTCTATTCAGGTGTAGTGACATTCATTTAGTACCTTTGTTGTGGGAACATTTCTGAACATTTCTTTGCATATAATAAACAGAACTGTTCAAATACATAGTGATCTGTTTTAGATCACTATCCATTTCTTTGGGTTTTCTTGGATGGAACAAATAGAACCTAGTTAACAGCCTCTAGTAAAAAATATCTGAAAGATATGACTTCTCATATACATATGAAAATACCCTTATACTTTAGACAGTCATTTCTAACAGAGCTAGTCCAAAGCTTTGGCAAGCAAGAGGAAGAGGGAGAATAAACAATTGGTCTAACTTGTTTGCTGAGTTTTAAATTGGGGAAGTCTTTGCTATCAAGGAGGAAAGGAAAGATCACATTTAACCATCTCAGTTATGTTACCTTTACATGATAGGAACACACCTGAAATTGGAGCCCGAGACCAGCATGCCTCTCCAGTGGTTCTGTGTCTCCTTGCCGCTGGCCCTTTAGAGTGTGTTCTCACACTCTTGAAGATCCTGACCATGCTTGGCCAGTGAAAAGGAGTATCCATACCAAAAATAGTATATTGAAAAATGCACTTGGGTAACAACTTAGGATTTAATGAAGAAGATACATAACCAAAAACATGATATTAATCATCCAGTCCATCTATTAGGTAAGTGCTGCTAGGGTTGGAAAAATGTATATAAAATGCACCCCTTGCAGTGAAAGAAATGAGTGCAGCCTAGGGGCTGACAATCCCAAATTCAAATGTTGCCACTTTTACTAACATGACCACTTTGATTACCTTACTTAGCCTCTCTGATCTTCACTGTATGCACCAGAAAAATTTTCCATTCATTCAGCAAGCACATATTGAGCACCTACCGTGTACCAGCACTGTCAAGCACTAAGGATTCATGGGTGAATAAAACACTGCTTCTCTCTTTAGGGAGCTCAGAACCTGTGAAACTCACAGAGTGGTGAGGCTTATGTGAGAACATATGTGAAAACACTTAGCAAAATATCTGGCATATAACAGGAGCTTAATTATTTTATTTTTTTCCTGTCCTCTCAGCTTTCCACGAAAATGGTGAAATCCAAAAATTTCCCAAGAATTCAGCAATTGTAGCCCATTATTCCCGTACAATATCTCTTACTTGGAAATGTCATAATTTGGAATTGGACCAGTGAGATTCATATTTCTATGGAATTGGTACTGAACTGAGTTAGCATGCACAGGCTCCTATTCCAGCCTTGAATCACTGTCTGCTCTTGGGCAATTCACTTTCCCTTGGGAGTCATTTTTCTCAATGGTGAGTGAGAATTGTAGGTTATTTAGGCATGGTCTTTATTTTTTTTGGATTCAATGTTAATTGGGTTTACTTTTGATTCTCCATCTGAGTCAATGTTATGTGCATGTTTGTCTCGCCCTGACCCTCAAAGCTTTTCTGGAGTTGCTGGTAAATAGGAACACTGCTTTGGTTTTGATGGAACACTGCTTTGGTTTCGACCATAATTTAGTTGATTTTATCCTTTTCCTTCCTACCATCTCTGGTTTTGGGCAAACAGAGGAGGGAAGAAAAAGAGGCAAAAGGCTGTCTTTACATCTTACCATCCCTTTAATTAAACTTCAGGTGACTCAGGTTCTCTGTTTGATACTAACAAAATAGAAGGCTGGTGTTTTTCTGATCCCTAATATCTTCACCAGTGTTACTGATTTCAGTTGAGCCCCTGAATCCTTAGACTAACTTATAGAATTCCAAAAATCATAAGTGATGAGAACTGGAAGGGGCTTTAGTGACCATTTTGCATGCATGGAACTCAAGTTCTGGAAGGAGAAGGAACCTTTCCATGGATGAACAGTTGGTTAACTGTAAGGCCAGAACTTGAACTCACATCTCCAGCACTGCCCTCTTTCACTCTGCCATTACTTAAGAATGGTTACTTTTATGTTTTTTTTCCCCTCCACATTACTTCATAGGCAACCAAACATCATATGCCCCTTTTAAGGGCAAGATTATCTTGGAGTCCCCATTTTTCACATCCTGTGGTCTCTCTGACTTAAGGGGTTTTTCCCCAGTGTCACATGAGCTGGGCCTTACTTTTTCACCTTTCAGTGTTACTTAGAGCAGTTCTGGGAAAAGCTCTGAGATGCTCCTAGTAACCCATAACCTTATGCATCTATTAGACCCCACACTTCTCTGGGGGAACCCCTGGCTGCTGAAATATCCATCTGGAACTTCAGCTCCTGCCTTCCATGGGAGCCCAGCCATTCTGCCACGCTCCCTACCAGTTTCATTATAAAGAATTGGTTTCCTCTGTACGCCATCAGTGATAAGGCTTTTCTCCAGCTAGTGTTCAGTTGGTTATTCAGGTTGATTTCTCTATAATTTAGTTGTAATACCAGATGGGTCCTGGGAGGAGGTGAGTGTAGCTTCCACCTACTCCTCTGCCATCTTGGATCTCAGGCTCATTTCTATTTGCTTCTTAATAACACAGTAATCATGGCTAACGCTTTCTGAATGCTTAATATGATGAAGGCATTGTGTCAACTATTTTCTTAATCAGGAAACTATGTGCTATGTTATCATTTTCCGAAGAAGAAAATGGAGGTGTGGAGAAGGTCCGTGCTTTGTTTGAGGTTGCAAGTCCTGTAAGTAGTGGTTCCAGGATATGAAGCCAAGTGGTCTTACTTCAGAATCTGTGGCTTTTAGGTATTGTAGAGTATTCCCCTACCACCTTGCTCCTCCTGCTCATCCCACCCCATCCCAAACATACGGTCTCTTCCCCATTTGCAGATTTTTTTTTTTTTTTGCCTGCAGCCCTGAACATTCAAGATTCTTGGAGTTTTATCTTTTTTCCTCTTCTGTATCCCTCTCCTCTACATATGTAACCCTTGAACAATCTTACCCAAATTAAAGACTATACTTATTGATACCCCCAGAACCTGCTTTTAGCACCATTTCCAGGCTTTTCCTTCTAACTGACTATATATAGTTCTATCTGGATATCCATACAGGCACCTCATAATCAACTTGTTCAAAATAATGTGGCATCTTATGTGACTAGAGTGATTTGCCCTTCATCAATGTGGAGGAGGAGATTTTTGAAAACCTTCCAGGTTGTGCTGTAATGAAACGTTAGGTTTAGCTCCATGTTACAATGTGTGTGTGGGTCCAGATATTAGAAAATACTTTTTATAGGCATTTTACCTATAAACAAGTAAACTAGACAACTGTTTCTTACGGAAAATTACGTGATTTTAAACAGCATAGGCTGATTTGTTCTTGCTTGAATATTCCAGTAAGCATTTACATCAAAAAGAATATGCAGGAACAGTATTGGAAATAGCCTTGCTACCATGTTTGAGGACCCCTCTAGTCTGTTATTTTGCATCCGTGGAATCACGAAGGCTGAGGTGCTTTAGAACCTCTCACAGTGAGGGTGATTCAGCCCACAGGGGTTTCCGCAAGTTCTAGTAACTCAGTGTATCTGATCATAGCATGCATGATACCTTGAAAAGGAGACCAAGAACAATTCAAAATCAATTTATTCTTCACTCCCTTTCTCTACGCCTGCCTCTAGCTACCCTGCCATTTTTGGTTTAAGCGAACTGTTTTTGCCAAGATTAAGCATTTTTGTTTCTTTTAAGTCAGGTCTGCGTGCTCCTTGGGAGTCCCCATCTGGGTTTTAGCCCCTTCCTCCTTGAGCCACAAATTTTTGTTCTCAAATAGCCCTCTCACCTAATACGGTATCTTTTGCTTCCCAATATTATTTGTTCCTTGTTATAGGATGTTTTCTGCTATCTAATTTTAGATCCTAAGCAGCTTTTCCTTTGGAAAGATAAAAGCCATGGTGAAGATGTCATTTCCCATAAAATTGGTTTACTGAGGATGAAGGCAGCTATGGGTAGAGGAGGGGGTGCAGGAACTCATGAAGCCTGACCCTTTCAAATGCAACTTAATCCCCGCTCTTATCCTTGCTGTCTCTGTGCTGCTCATTGGAGGCTGGATGAACGTTTTTTTATGAGAAGGAATGAGCCTTTTTATTGTTAGCTTTTGTCACAGCAACAAAAGCCCTAGAAAATTCCAATTAATTAGCAAGCCTTGGGCTAATGAAAAAATAAAACTGAAAGAGAAATGCCCTAAGCTTTTAGAGAGGTGTACACATGTGAGGACAATGCTGATTCCAAATATTTGGGGCTGTTTGTATAATTTTCCCAGGGTTTGCCTTCCTGAGACTCACAAATAAGATAAGAAAGTCAAGAGCAAGAATTTTTCAGAACTAGGATGTAATAACATTGTTGGCCTTTCAGGGCACTAAATGACCCACCATCATTTGAAGGAGGCAGTTAAATGTGCACTCACACAATCAGGGAAATTAAAACCAGAATATAGACCCTTCGCACATTTTGTGTTCAGAATGAAAAGATGGCGTTTGGACCAGAATAAAGTAGATTATGAAATAAGATTGAGTTGAATTATTATGAAGGACTAGGAAGTCACTGTATCATTGGGTTCTTGACAGAGGACTTGCAACCAGTGTGGCTGCTAGAAATATATGGTTATTAAGAATACTGAAGCCACTCATTTGTAGCTTTTTATTGGATGATAATGATGATATGGTGATAATAATAATAGAATAGTAATAAACTGCAAATAAACTGCTCCCAATAACTAACATATACTAAGCACTTATTGTGCCTGAGGCACTATTATTCTAAGCACATTTAATTCTCTCAATAATCCTATTAGATACTAGATACTAAGTGACTTATGTCTTTATTACCTCCATTTTATGGTTCCTAACACTAAGGGTAAGATATGAAGTGGCTGGCCTATGTAAATAAGTGGCAAGCCAAGATTTGAATCAATACAGTTTAATTTCAGTGTCCACACCCCAAACTACCATGCTGACCTATCTGTGAAATATAGTATCACTGCATAGACTACTACATGCTACTAGAGAGGCTAAATGTTGCCAGATTGGACCAGAAGCCAGGAAGCCTGAGAATCTATTCCCCGTTTGGTTACTAGATATTCCTGTGATCTTGGGCAGGGCATTCTGTGATCATATTTGATCTTCAGTGTATTCATCTATAAAATGAAATTGTTGTATCGAGGAATCTTTCCATTGCAGTGTTTTATGGATTAAGAAAATGATGTGTTTCAAATACAGAATAAATGAAATGGTCATTTTTGAGGGAGAGAGCGAGTGAGCGAGAGAGAGAGAGAAAGAGAGAGAGAGCTCAAACACAAAAAAATGAGGTGTTGACAAATGAGGAGTCAGGCAGATCTGTATTCAGGCCTTAACTCTCCTGAGTGACATGGGTCTGGTTGTTTTATCCCTGGGAATATCTTCTCTGGTGGAGGTGATAGTTTTATGTGTTTAGAGTGCCTAGCATTGTACCTGACAGTGTGTGTCCTCATGTAGATGTTGTGAGAGTTGGGTAGAAGATTCCTATTTTAGGGAGCTGGATCCAGAGAGGAGACTGGTTCATCCAAAAGGGACAATTTCCTCAAGAGGTGGTTAGGTCAGTATTTTTGCCTGATGGATGGATCTGTTGGTAATTGACTTCACAGGTGAGATTTAGTCCTGAAACCATCAAGCTGCTGGCAGTTTTCCTTTTATACTCCTTTATTAATTATGTCACCTTCCTTTCACTGTTCTCCCATGGGCATTTACTTTGTCTGCAAATGTTCTTCAGATAGCCATGTTCTTCAGACTCCTTGAAACAGGTAGTAATTTAACCGATACTGGCATATAAATCAGATTGGGTTGAATGGTGTTCCCCCCTTTACCCCATGAATTTGTGCAAGAATGTGACCTTATTTGGAAACAGTGTTTTGTAGATGTAATTATGTGTAAAGATAATGTCATATTGAATTAGGGTGGGACCTAATACAATAACTGCTTTTTTTATAAAAAGTGGAAATTTTGGACATAGATACAGAAGTGAGAAAGCCATGTGAACATCAGCACAGAAAACACACAGGGAGAACACCATGTGTTGACAGAGGTAGAGATTGGAGCAATATGTCTACAAGCCAAGGAATGCCAAAGATTGCTGACAACCACCAGAGCTAGAAAAAGGCAAGGAAAGATTCTCCCCTAGAGCCTTCAGAGAGAATATGGCCCTGTCAGCACCTTGATTTAGGACTTTTAGTTTCCAGAACTGTGAGATAATAAATTTCTGTTTAAAGACAACCAGTTTGTAGTACTTTTGATATGGCAGCCCTAGGAAACTAATACAGCAAGTAAAATAACTATTTCTAAACCATAAGAATCAGGACTAGACAATAGTGAGAGAAGAAAATATTGACTGTGGTGGCAAAGAAAAAGCAATGCATACACAAAGGGTATCACCATCATGGCGCCTCTGCCCCAATGTAAGTAGAAACTTTTAAAGAAACATTAAAAACTTTTTCCAGTTACACTTGACATACACTATTTTATTAGTTTCAGCTGTACAACATAGTGATTAGATACTTATATACCTTACAAAGTGATCATCCTGATAAACCTAGCACATATCTTATACCATACATAGTTAATACAATATTATTGACTGTATTCCCTATGTTGTACTTTACATTCCTGTGACTGATTTTATAATGAGAACTTTTTATGATCTAGGGTCAGAACAGATGTTATGGAAACGACAAAATCAAAAAATGACAACAGTTGTAATTTTACTAGGCCAACATTTAAAAAAAATTGACTTTCATAAAGCCAATATACTGTAGACTATATTGGTCACCAATGGAGATAGTGTGGTGCTGTCCACACCATGAATATTAAGACAGGTGCCACAAAATGGTTTACTGGTTGATTTGAATATTTTTTGAAGTCATCTATATGCTTCCAGGAGTTGTAAAAGGATTAATATATCTGAAACACTAACATGGCTATAAAATAGATCGAAAAGTACAGGGTTTCTTAGAAATAGATTATTATTTATAATTTGGGTCTAGTCTTGAAATTATAATAAGAAAAATAAATATTAGTTATCTAAAAGGCAAGGACTTTGTAGACAACAATGTGATAATAAGATAAAACTGTTACATAGGCTTGGGCTATGTGGACTTTGTTCCAAAAAAGCTCAGAGTGAAGACAGACAACTCGTGAATTCTGTCATCAGGCCATGAGGCCCGTATCACGTATCACTTTGCTTTGTTTTTAACATGTGTCTCAAGCTATGCAGACCTGCTTCTGTGTGAGTGTGGGAGATGTACTTTCTGACAAAATAAAGCATTTTCCTGGCATCAGTCCCCTTTGGAATTTTTACTGATGTGCATAAACCCAGTGAGTTTGCATTTCCCACACATTTCCAATGAGGTCACACTTGGCTTTCTGGATGTATGGTGGTCTCAGAGTCTGTCAGTGCTAACAGGGTGAGTTCCTTATCACCACCAGAGGTTATTCTGAAGAAATGAAATCAGGCATTTATTAAACCATTATTCAAAAATTGTCTCCTATCTACCATGCCTGATATGTGGAAGAAACAGAGGATGCAAAATTTTGGAAGGACTGAAAATGTTTTGTAGAATGGAAATCAAAGTATTTCTAGCAGGTTGTCTCTGTTTCCTCTTTCTCCTTATCCATTGTGATATTAAAGATCTCTGGGGAAGTTCACTTATATTATTTCATGTTCAAGGAGGTGATGATGATGATGATGATGATGGTGATAGTGATGACGTTAATGTTAATGTTCTTCCTTGTTTGTCCATTACTTGCTAAATTGAAGTATTACATAAATAAACAGACCCCAGGACATGAGTCCCCTTCTGAATATGTTTCATTTTTAGTCACAAGAACCATCAGTGAAACTTCCAAGCACAAATTTATTATACCTGAAGAAAAAATTAAAAAAACAAAAACAATGAACCTTCTCCCACTTTGAGTGTTTAGTATATTATCTTTGCTTAGAAAGGTGTTCAGCAATGGTTGTTGGTGCCAATTCAATGCCAACAGAAATCCCCAGTTTAGAAACTTTATTCAGTGAAAAACAGCTCAATTGTTGTACATCATGGCTGTGAAAACAGCAAGGCCGTGAGGCAGCTAGGAAGCCCTGCTCTGGTCTGGTCTGCTCCAGTCTGCCTCATTCTACTCTTGCAAGATGTCTTTGGTATTTCAGTTCAGTGGAAAGGGAAAATATGCTCCTAGAGCTTAAGAGGAGCTAACTTATAGAGATAAAAGTTGCTGATTTGTCAATCTTCTGGCAAATGAGGATTCCAAATTCTCACAATTTGATTGGTTGAAAAAGTGCTGTACTGTTTGGTTAGAATGAAGCTGCTCTGATTGTTGGTGAAGATGCTGATGGAGATAAAGCTGTGCAGTTCCAGTTGGCCAGGGAAGCCTCAGACCTATTGGCTGAAATGGGATCCCAGGAATACATCTATAAGGGCTGGCTCAGATGGCAGGAATAGTGTAGGAAGGCAGGTCACTGCAGGGAGGTAGACAGTTTAGTGCAGGCTTGTCCTGAAATGGGGCTTGTGGGAAAGGCTTCTGCTTAGAAACAGCTTCTAGTCTCTAGTTTCAAAAAATATTAAATCCCAGTTGCACCTCTAGAAACCCTTCTCAGTAGTTATCTTTTTTTTTTTTTTTTTTTTTTTCAGGGTCCACAAAAGATAGAGCATGATTATCCATGTTGAATGACGTGGCTGAGAGAAGGGAGATTGTATAAAGTGATTGAAAAATTCCCAGCCCTGGCTTGTGGTTCAGTGGATAGGTACCAGCCTGTGAACCCAAAGATCACTGGTTTGATTCCCAGCCAGGGCACATAACCAGGTTGCAAGCCAGGTCTCCAGCCAGGTCCTTAGCTGGAGGCAGATGAAAGGCAACCATACATTGATGCTTCTCTCCCTTTCTTACTTCCTCCTTGCCTTTCTAAAAATAATGAATAAAATCTTTAAAGAAAAGAAAAATTCCCTGTGTTTTATATATAACCTTGGGAAATGGCTTAATCAGTTCAGCCATTCAACACATGTTTGTTGACCACATATCATACATGGTATATGAGACTAAGGACTAGAGATGCAAACCCAAGTAAAGATATATAGGCTCTGTTTTCAAGGAGCTCATAGTTTAAAATAAAAAGATTGGCAAGTCATCTCCAAATGTATCTGGTACCAAGCTCCCCTTTGCTGAGCACATTCTCACCAGCCTGTTTTTTCCCTCTTCCTCCAACATGCCAAGCTGTACTAGACTTCACATCTTTGTACTTGGAGCATCCTCTGCTTGGGACTCTGCCCCATGTTGCTGCATGGGTGGTTTCTTCTCACCATTTGTATCTCAGCATATGAGATGTCTCTTCCACAAGCCTTTCTGGCATCCAGTCTAAAGTAAACCAGCCCCCATGATTCTCCGTCACACCTACCTCTTTTCTCTTTGATGACACTTACCATCGTTTGAAATTATCTTGTTCATGTATTCACTGTTTGCTTTATTGTATCTCTTCTCACCACTAGAATGTACATTTTATGAAAAAAAAATTTGTTTTGTTTATCATGGTTATCTTTAGAAATACATTGTTTGAATGCATGCATGCATGAATGAATGAATAAATAAATAATAGAAAATGAGGAAAGGAGTAACAACTCTGTCTCAGTAGGTTAGAGATGACTTCACAGAGAAGGCATGGACTGGAAGGCAGGAAAAAGTATATCAGAAGGTGCTATTGCTGCCTAGATAGATGAAGCTCTTCTTTCTTCATTGTTGACCCATTTGCTGTGGACGTTCAGTGAACAGCCCGGATTATTCACTGGTGGAGTTTACTATAGTACCTGACAAGATAAACCCAGTAATTATGATCCCTGCCCTCTTTGGATGCATGGATCAGGCAAGTGGAGGACACATGACTCCTGAAAACATCTCACTCATGCTGCAAAAAGCTGCTAAAAGCTTGTCTTTCCAATAAACAGAACTTGGAATTGATGCATTGGATAAAAGTAGATTATGAAACATAAGTAGGCATTCTTGACAAAATAAAAATAGAAGCTAAAAGATGCATCGTTTTGGGGAAAGTTAAAAAAGATTTTCCTCCCTATTGTAAGAAAACGTGTGGATGAAGCGTGTGTTTTAAACTATAGAATAAAATGCTCATGTTACTTTAGGGTACTGCAACCATGGCAATTCAGAGTTTTGTTGGTCCTGATAGACATGCCTGCAATGTATACATCCATTAACAAGATTATCACTCGAAGAGACAATCATGTTTTTACTGAAAAGGTTTTTTGAGGATAAAATTTATTGATATTTAATGAAGCATGAAGCTTCTAAATGAACCATGAAAGCAATTGCTAAACTAATTAACTGCACATAAAGGCTCCCAGAATACATACGTGATGTGGGCTGTGTGCTTATCAATCATGCCTGGTTACACTGACATCCTGGATGACATGCTCCTTGTATATGCTTTGTGGAAGCAACAGTAAATCCTCCTTTAATGCATGCAATAAAGGAGGAAATAACCATTTAGATTTCCTGCAAACGTGGATGGGATATTTAAGTCAAGCATTGCAGAGTTTATAGGTTATAATTTAACAGAGTTAAGGCTAGTAATAGCATATTATTTCCACACACTTGATTTAAGCCTCTATCTATGCTGTTTTATTGAATGATAATCGTTCCCTGATTCTAAAAATATTCATCTTTTCCCTTCTCTTTCTCCTTCAAAGGATACTAAATAACACAAGATGAGCATTTCATTGTGCAATAGGGATTCTTGTGGGTCCTTCCAAGCACATGTGAAAATATGCCCTGTTGAGAGTTCTGAGCATTTTATAAAGATGGCAAAACCACTTCTGCTATGGTGATCATTGCAAATTGCACAAATTTGGGCTGCAGACAGTTACCTTTACCGAGATGTTAACATTTATCTTTATCAGTGAGCATCTTCCTTTTAAGCCTATGGCTCCCTGCTTTAGCCTCAGGCACCTACTCTCTGCCCTATTATCACAGAGGTTAGCTCTCAGTAAATAGTTTAGGATTCCCTCATGCACCTTTCTAAAAATGATGCTTTCATACTAATGAAGGATTCTGACAAATGATTAAGTCCCATTATAAAATAGTCCATACTGGCAGAGAGGGAGCCACTGTAACACATGTTGGAGCAGTGCTTCTTGAAACCTGGGCATGCTTCAGAATTCCCCAAAGAGCCTCTGAAAATGCCAGTGGGTGGGTTCCATCCCCCCAATTTTTGATTCAGTAGGTATTAGGTGAGGCTGATAACTTGTATTTCTAACAAATTCTCAGGTGATCTTGATGTTGTTAGTCCAGGCACCCCCTTTGAGAATCATTTTGGTACCATTTGCAGCTAGGGTGGGATGGCATTTCAGGAACACCCTTCCTGGAAGTCAAGATGTTGTTAGTCTCAGATACTCCCTAGATTCACCTCTTATTCCCTTTTCTTCCTTAGAAAAACGTTTCTTTCTATAAGACATCCAGAGTCCTCCTTATCAGATAAAGGCTTGAAACTTTCTCACACTTAGGTGTAAGCAATCCTTGGAAACTTAAAGGACTATTCTAAACAAGGACATGTACATTTTAAAGGTTAAAAAAAAAAGAAGCCCTGAGGAAGGTATTTTAGAGCCACCTGCCAGTGGGTTTTATTTTATTTTATTAAAAAATATTTTATTTATTATTTTGAGAGAGAGGGGAAGGGATAGAGGCAGAGAGGGAGAGAGACATCAGTGTATGGTTGCCTTTCACCTGCCTTCAGTTACAGTGCTGGCTGGAGACCTGGCTTGCAACCTGGTTGTGTGTACCCTGGCTGGGAATTGAACCAGTGACTTTTGAGTTCGCAGGCTGGCACCTTATCCACTGTGCTACCAACCAGGCCTGCCAGTGGGTTTTAAAGGACAGAAGATTCAACGACTATACTTTCAGGGATCATTTCTATAGTTCATTACTGAAGGACAGAAGATGCAGGTTTGAACTCACACCATTCAGCAAGACTCGTATTTATCCTGGTATCCTCTCAGATGAGCCCTCCTTTCTTTGCTTCAAGTTTTCCAACACCCAACTCAGGGCCTGTTGTATAGTAGACACCTGGCAAATGTATATGGAATGAATGGAGGGGGAAGGGAGGGCGCGTAGGAAGGGTAGATGTGTAACAGGGACAAAAATGATTAATGCCTGTGTGTTTGAGTACTTCTCTTTCTTCTTGCCCATTAAGGAAAATGTAGTGTTACCTGAAAAGAAAGTAATCAGACATTTATTTATTCATTCACCCCACTCTACCTATGGCTTTTACCCGACAAAAATACAGTAAAGGGAGACAGAGAGATATGAGTAGAGGAATTTGTGTTGGAAGAGAATACTGGAAGAAGGGAAAGAAGGGGAGGGAGAACTGTATCTCTATGGGAATGTTGAGGAAAGCTTGCTTTGTTACATGGGAGAGTGGAGGAATGAAGGAAGACTTTGGGGCTGCTGAATGGTATGAGAATTATTGGTCAAGGGGGATGGCAGAGAGTGATGGCAGAAAAGGTGATTTTAAAAAACGTTGCAGGAGTGTGTTCCTTTGAATGGACTAATCCGTCTGAAATAGAAATGAGAAATCCCAAGATTTATTTAAGTTATGGATGATTAAATGTGTTCAATAAGTAATATCAACTAATATATCCTTCATGTGAATAATAGGGCTAAATAAATAGCTGTAGCACACAGCAGGTAGATGCTTTGTTGTTCATATAATCTTGAACAGTGGTTCTCAAAATGGGGGCCCCTAGACCAGCAGCATCAGCACCACCTGGCAGCTTGCTAGAAATGCATTTTCTTAGGCTACATTTCCATACCTATTGAATAAAAACATTTGAGGTGAGGCCTAGCATTCTGTGTTTTTATAGGTCATCCAGGGGATTCTGGTGCATGCTCAAGTGTGAGAAGCAGGGGACTAGGGAATTGCTTTCTCATGGTTCCTCCATTTGAGGGAAGAGTGGAGGCTGTACCTGACCAGTACTCACTGAAATTGAGAAAGACTTTTGGTTAAAGGGTAGCAGAGGCAAATGTCTTCCTTTGTGTGAGTGCATGTTTTCTGTATTTCATAATTTGCAAGGCCTCTGAAGGCAGAAACAAATATTTTGAAGTTACCAAAGAAAACAAATGGGATGAATGTTGAAAGGGGAAAAAAAAGGTTTATATAGCAGTCACACAGAGCAACTGCATGAGAATCTATGCCATGGCTGAGTCATGGGCCTGGGAAAGTGACTAGGTTTTGGACCAAATGGACCATGTAATGGGTCAGTGGTTCCAGGAGTAATCGCCCCTGAGGTCTCTGGCTGCACAGTCCAGCTTATTCTCCTGCTTTTACACTTTTTTCCCCCCGGTAATAACAATGTAACCTTTTCTGTTTTTCATCCATCAGTACTAGTATTTTTAAATAGCATATTTTTTTCCGAGTATAAAAATAATACATATTTACTGTAGAAAAAATTTAAATACTAAACAAAAAAGAATAAAGTTGTCTACCCAGTATTCCCTAGACATAGAGATACTCATTGTTAATATTTTAGGAGATAAATACATGTGAGTATTTTGTGAAAGGTAATAGTGATAACTATCCAAATTACATTTTGTGTTATTGGATAATGTACTATATTTAGTTGTTTGATTTTATTTTTATTAATATTGTATTATCACAAATACATTTTAAAGTGATGATAAATTATTGGGTCAAGTGAACATTTTAAATGCCCTTGACTGTATTACCAAATTGCTTCCCAAATGAGTTGTATCACATTTTATACTATATTCAGTCTAGTAGCAGAATATTGAGAATGCCTATTTTATATCTTGTCTACTGGATTCTTCTTTTGCAAACTGTTATGTCCTTTGCCTTTTTCCTTCTGTAGGAATATTTGTCTGTATTATTTAGTTACAAGATCTCTTTATATAGTAAGCTGTTAACTTTCGTTTCATAGAATGCTAGTATTTTCTGGTTGTTTGCTTTCTAACTTATGGGTGCTTTTTGAGCTAAAATATTTTTAATCTATTTACCTTTGCCTTTTTTTATCCTAAAATGAGAGAAACACTCAACTATGTTATCTTTTAGTTGTTTTTTTTAATTGCACTTTTATTATTTAGCTCTTAATTTCTCTGGAATTTATTTAATGTCTATCTGGGCTAATTGTATTTTCCAGTGATGACTGAAACTGTCTCTACTGTTTCATTTGCTCTTATGTCATGTGACTTTACCACTCCCTTGCCAAGAGGTGGAGTTTATTTCATTATCCCCTTGAATTTGGGTGAACCTGAGGCTGTTGGGCCAATAGCATATGGCAGAAGTGGTTCTATGCCTATTGTAGGCATGGCCTACAAACTACATTTTCTTTTGCCTTCTGGAAGTCAGCAGCCACATTGTGAGAAGCCCAAGCCATACACGTAGGTCATGTGAGGTGTTGCCCTTGACAGTCAGCATGTGAATGATCCACCTTAGACATTCATTCAGTCCACTGTTTAGATTATTGCAAGCCCTAGTAGACATCTAACTGGGACAGACCTGTAAGTGAGAAGCACTCTGCTGAGACCAGTCAACCCAGAACCACAAAATAATAAATTGTTTTCAGGATCCTAAGTTTCGACATTGTTATCTAGTGATAGATAATCAGAACATATATAATATGAATAAGGATTTAGCTTTGACTTTTCTCCAATAATAAACAGTTGTGCTACTACCATTCTGGTTTTTTTTTTTTTAAATTTTTATTTATTATTTTTAGAGAATGGGGAAGGGAGAGAGGCTGAGAGAGACAGAGACAAAAATCAATGTATGGTTGCCTTTTTCACCTGCCTCCAGCTATGGACCTGGCTGGAGACCTGGTTTGCAACCTCATTATGTGCCCTGGCTGGGGAATCGAACCTGCAACTTTTGGGTTCGCAGGCCGGCACCTTATCCACTGAGCCACCAGCCAGGGCCTACCATTCTTTGAATAATCTTTTCCCTACTAATTTGTAATGACATCATGTGCTAATTATTGTGTTTCTGATATGATGTTTTGTTTCTGTTCTATTTCTTGGGTCAGTTGAACTAGGCTTCTATAGTCAGTTTTTATTTTTATAGCTCTGTATTTTTTGTTTCAAAGCTTTTTTTCCCAGCAGATTATTCCTGCAGGTGAACTTCAGATTCCATTGCCAATGTAGGACTGACTATATGCTAATTCAGAGATTTTCTCCCTGAGTACTCTTGTCCCCTGGGATGTTTGGCGTGCCTGGACAGAGTTTAGTTTTGGTTGTCATAATTGGGGAGAGTGCCATTGGGGTGTAGAGGGTAGAGTCTAGAGATGCTGCTCAACATCCTACAATGTACAGGGCACCTCCCCTTAGCCTCCTGAATAACAACAAACCAAAAAAACCCAAAGAATTATTAGGTACAAAATGTTCCAAATGCGGGGGCTGAGAAACCCTACATTAAACCTAGGAAATAGTTTGAAAGTGTTAACATACTATATTTAGTCTTCTCATGTAGAAACATGTATTTATTTATGTCTTCACAGAAAAATGTAGTTTTCTACATAAATGTAACTTTCCAGATATTTTTAATTAAAATTTTGTTTGTTATATTTTGAAACTTGTAATTGATATTATATAACAAACCTATTGCTTTTGCCATATTTATATTGTCACTTCATTGGATTTTCTTTCCATATGTAGTGATTATTGGATGATTCTGTTACATTTTATAGGTAAATAGAATTCCTAAAATTTAATTTGGTAAAAAGGGAAGATCAATTTACTTTAAAAATGAGCTGGAAAATATTTGAGAGATTACTTAATTCCTTGCCTTTATTTAAATGATGATTAATCTGAGGCCTTGAGAAGTTAAATTATGTGTCTCTGGTCACACAGTGTAATCGTCTAGAATGGAAAGAAGTACAAACAACGTTTGGAAGAGGGTATTTAAAATTCTCATAACACATAAAAATATAAAACTTGACACTATGTTTTGAACCTTTTTTGGGTGAGAATGACATTTCCTGCAGTATCTTGGAAACTCCTTCTTATATTCCTTCAGGGACAAAAACTCTGCCTCACAAAGTATTCTCAGTCACTTCTCTGCCTAGAAACTTCTTTCTTTGGTTGAACTATTCTGTCTTCTGGAGGCTCACACACCCTGTGTGGTTGAATGGTGTTGAAGGGAGCAGAGCCATTAATTGCTGATGTGGCAATTAATACAGGTTTGAAGGACAAAGGAAAAAATTGTTAATTGTTGATTAACTAGGTGAGAAATAGAGTTTGGAGGGTTTGAAGTTCTGGTTTTAAAGTGTATAAAACCTACATGAACTAGATGTCTCACTAATACTTGTTGCAGAGCATTTTTAAAAAAAGATTTGCTTACTTTCAGAGAAAGTAGAAGAGAGGGAAAAAGAAAGGGAGAGAAACATCAGTATGTGAGAGGAACATCAACTGGTTGACTCTCATATGCCCCCACCTGGGGACGTGGCCTGAAACCCAGGCATTTACCTTGACAGAGAATTGAACCAGCAACCTTTCAGTTCACAGCCCAGCTCTCAATCTACTGAGCTACGTCAGCCAGCGTGAGAGAATTTAATTCACTATATGTTAACAATTCTCTATATGTTATTTTTATGTTTTCTAGTTAATTTTCTTTTCTTTGTTAAATATTTTATTTACTATTTTTAGAGAGAAGGGAAGGGAGAGAGGCAGAGGGGGAGAGAGACATCAGTGTATGGTTGCCTTTCACCTGCCTCCAGCTACAGACCTGGCTGGAGACCTGGTTTGCAACCTGGTTATGTTCCCTGGCTGGGAATCGAACCAGGGACCCTTGGGTTCGCAGGCTGGCACCTTATCCACTGTGCCACCAGCCAGGGCTTCTAGTTCATTTTATCATTATTCTCCTCCTTCTCCTTCTTCTTCTTCTTCTCCCCTTCTTCTCCTTCTCCTTCTCTTCTTCCTTCTCCACCTCCATCTTCCTCCCCTTCCACCCCACCCTCGCTCTTTTAGAGAGAGAGAGAGAGGCCGATAAATAGGTAAGAGTTTCTCCCAAAGAGCACTTGAGGTCTTTATCCCAAATGACTCTGGTTCTGTCACCTTCCCAAGGTTTTCCTCTCCTTTGGGCCTGCAGGCAGGGTTTCCCCTGCTGTGGAGTATGTTAGCAAGTTTAAGTAGGAACAGATGATTCTTATGCTTTATTACCAGGGTTTAGTACAAGGCAAGGTTCCTGTGCCACAAGGACTCCATCCAAACTGATTGACATAATGAAGAACTCTTTAAGGCAGAATTTTTCTTCAGAATAAAGACAAAGACAAAGACCACAATGCAAAAGAATTCCCTCAGCACATAACTGCTAATTGGACAGTTGTTCTGCAATTAATATTATGCCAGGAAATAAATGCCTTATAGCCTCTCTCATTGCTTGTAAACTTTCTTTGAGATGGGAATCTCTTAAAAAATCATGCTGTCAAGTTTGATATGCTTATTAGATTTCCCCCCTTAGGCAGGTATTGGCTCTTCTTAGCAGCCTCAATATTGGTTCCGTGGCCAATTTACATTTGGCAGATACATAAGCAGGTATTGGTTCCACTAAAACCTGAGGTTCAACAGTGGTTCTACTAAAACCTAAGGTTTAAGGAGATTTGAGCAAATCAAACTGAACCTCTTCTTTATACTGTTGAAGGTAAACAATTTCTCTTTTCTCTTGAAATTTAAACATTTGTCTCTGATCTGGGAGTGATGGCTCCTGCGTCCTTTAGGCTTTGGGACAAAAGGGAGAGAGAAATCTGGGAGCATTTTCAGATTTATCAGGATATAGATTAGCGATGTCAGAACATAGTGCATACACACACAAATACAGAAATGGAGTGGGTTTTTAGGCACAGTTGTAAAGTAAGGGTCTCGGCCCCTTTTCATCCTTGATCCTCTCCTCTGTGCTTATCCATTTTCTCCTCCAGCTCCTTATTTCTTCATGAATGCTCTTGTTCGAAACCCCATGCTTGTTTTGTGGGAGGAGCTTACAATGTGCCATCTTCCTTTCTAAGTTGAAGGCAAAAGACATTTTTAACTGCCTCAGAGGCATTTGTGCCATCAAACATCATTTATAGTCAACAGCCCAATAATGACTATTAGGATACAGTAGAAAGTGGAGTTAGGCACCTGATTGCTTGAATTTTTATCCTGACTTGCCATTAGCAGTGTAATCTTGGGAAAGTTACTTTATTTCTGTTTTCTTAATTTTACCATCTATAAAATAAGGAGGTTGGAAACCTGATTTGTTTTATTCCTTCTTGGCATGTAAGCCTATGGTGGGATCAGACATGCATCTCCTGCAGCAAGCCCTGGAAATGATTTCATCATCTATTCTGGTTTAAAGGTAGTCTTTTAGATGATAAGAGATGAACAGTTTTCAGATGTGATCTGCAGGTGGAAAGGAGAATTAACATTTATTGAGCATCTGGTTTGTGCCAGGCTGGTGCTAGATAGTTTATGAGTATTATATGATCTCACCAAGCTGTGCTTGATGGGAAGCTTTAGTCCAAATGATTTGGTCAAGTTCATACAATTGCATAGCCACAGATCAAATTTGGCCTCCTGGCCTTGTGACTTGGCTTTGATGCAGACCCCTCTGTTTTTCATACCACTGATTGGGTCATCCATTTGTCTCCTCATGTCAAGGGGCCCTATAAAAAGTCAGACCTGCATAAAAGGTTGCACCTCATATTTACTTGTTATTATACCTGGCATATTGTGTAGTTATCTTTGTGCTTGTATGTGTGTGTGTATACATCATGTTCTTACATCTCTATAATCTCAATCTTGTTGAATTCTGCCCATTCAGGACTGTTTCTTGAATGACAATTAGTAAATCCCTTCTATGGTAAGCTTTATGCAGATGTGTATTTTCATAGTGTATTCCTAAATGCCACCACCACCATCATCATCATCATTAGCTTGTCCTTGGAATTACAACAGCTTTTTGATGTTATCTTATTTTATCAGACTTTTTTTTTTTTCTTTTTGTAATTCTGTTGGTCTCCGTTTTACTCGCTCTTACCATGTGATTTAACCATTGAGTGAGTGAATGTACAAATGGTGTTGATGTTATGTGACAAAATTTCCTGAAAGTTAGAGGGGTAATTTGGTAGTTATTAAACACTACTGTAAAGGTTAGAATAGTGTCATCTATTTATATTTTCATGCATAACACCTTTTACGGCACTTGTGCAGCACAAATTAAGGTATCATTCCTGACTGTTGCTTAAATATGGCAACCAAGATGCTGGAAGCTGTGGTGTTTGTTTCAGCTTTGGGAGAAGAATTGGTTTTGAATTGTTTTATCTCTTCTCCTTTAATAGTACTTGTCCAGTTGTGTGGAGGGAAGTGGTTAAGGATAGTTAAGGCCATAGACATCAGTGTGTGTTTTTGGAGCTGTGCTACCTGGGTTTTAATTCTCACTCTTATCAAGTTACTATGTTTTCTGAATCTCAGGTTTCCTCCTCTGTAAAATACAATGGTAATAATTGGGGTTGTTATATGAGCTGAATGGATTAATTCAGGTGTAGAGCCAGGCAGGAATCATCCCCTGGTACCAAGTAAGCCTTTCATTAATGTTAACTCTCATTTTATTTTTAATGTATAATAATAGTACTACTACTACTGTATACTACTACTACTCTACTACTACTAGTAATAGTATAGGATTTTATTGAGGAAATCTGATGATAGCTGGGTAACCCTTCTATCTCCTCTGTGAAAAGCTAAGAAGAGGGGGAGGAGAGAGAGGTTTGTTATACTTCTGTCCATAGAAGACTTCACAGGAAAGGTAACAACTGGGAAAGGGCTGTGGTGATAGGGAAGAGCTGTGTGCTGTAGTGTCCAACTGGTGGGGAGTGACAGGAGAACAGCTTAGAAATGTCAGGTGCAACAAAAAACGTCCTTCTGCTGTCACCCCAACTCTGGGCCTCTCAACAGTCTCCCTATTTTAAGTAGTAAAATACTATTCTTTTAGCCCTCCTCCCACCAGCCTGTACAAACTGTAGCTGTACACGCTATATTTGTGGTCTGGGTATTAGTCAGTGTCTGCCCTGTGCAAGCTTGGTGTTCTGGGGTGAGGGGTGGGGGGTAAGGGAAGATGAAGTGCACTCCCTATCCTTTTGTGACTGCCAGTTAAGGGGGAAGGTAAGAGGTGGGTGCAACTAACATATTAGGTAGACATGATACACAAAAGATGCAAAAATAGCATTACTGGGGATCTTAGGGAATGGATATAACACCATAAAATTGGCATAGGAGGCAGGAATCTGGAAGGTGTATTTCCAGGACTGTTGTGTTTTGAGCTGATCTTTGATTATGGGAGTTGGGGAGGGGATGTGGGGGTGTGGGGTGGGGAGCGGTCATGAAGGGTGGGGAGTGGTCAGGAATTGCGGCTGCTGGACAGGAGTGTGTCGAAAGGAACTGGGGCCTCCTGGGACTGCAGCAATGAACTGATGTAGCCATATCTCATCCAGGATCAGTGATAATTAGTAAGCGTTTTCCTGAACCTATTTTCACTGTAATAAGTGAGAGGCAGGGGAGGAGCTGAGAGCAAAAGTGTGCCCAGTGTTCAAGTTAAATGTTAACTCTTAAGTTAAGGACTAGCTTTTTCTTTCCTATGCAAAAGGAAAAAAAAAAAATAAGGGAGGGAGAAAACACAATGTGGCAGTGACTACCTAACTTGAAAAAAATCATGGTTTGCTTATGTGTTTGCTTATTTTCAAGGTAATACATATGTAACGATTATAAAGATGTGTGCAAACTTGAACAGACTGCAGACTCACCTTCCCGAGTTCCCTGTGTGGCTTCTGCAGGGTTCTCAGAGAGTTAGTTATTTTAGACCACATTCCTAGTTTAGCCATTAGAAAATTACGGGTTTATTTGTATAAACTCAGCAACTAAAATAGCACTTCCAGAAAGGTGGGTGAGCTCATCGCTGTCTGAACCAGGCAAGTTAATGGCCTGTCCAGTATTGTTCGCACAGGCCAGCACTGGCTGACTTCACCAGCCGTTCCACTTGAAGGGAGACATTGTTTCCTAGGCTGCATTTGTCAGAAGCTTTCCTCTCTGCACACCAGCCTTGCTGAATGTCCCAGTAGTTCTGAATGTTCTCATTGCTTGTACTTCATGAAACCGAGGAGCAGGTAGCCCTGGAAATGCTTGCAAAGTACTTTGTACAGCTGCCTAAGGCCCTCACCGAAGAAAAAGATGTAAACACCTTTGTCCCAGCACATTTACACAAACAGACACTGCCCATGGAAGCTCCCCAGCAGGAGGGCTTCTTACCCCTAACACTGAAATGTCAGTTACCCAACAGACCTGGGAACAGGAATAACTTAAGCATGAGGTGTTTTAACTGATGATTTAATCACTTTTCAGGAAGTGTAATAGTAATGCAATGAAATGGAAGTACATGGAGGAAGGGAATAGGGGCCTGTAGTATTTGTATTTGCTGTAAAAAATTAAAATATAGTACAGTGCTGAACTTCAGGAACTTCTTAGGCTTTTATCCATATAATGTTCAGTTTGGTGAAAGAATGAATGGCTGAGAGAGGTGAATTTCAATGGACTTCAAACCTTAAATGTCAGGTGCTGATGCAGAGTGGTTAAAAAAGTTGAGGCCTGAAATTTGGTAATGCATTTGATTCTTAAAGATGTACTTCCACATTCTATCAACATGGAGAAAAGATAGCAATGTAGTTTTTAAAAAGTCAAATTGAATGTATTTGGCACTCTTAGAATGAGTGCCAAATACAGCCCTGGTACATTGGTTTTGGCTTCTCTTAAATGAGCAGTTCTTGCATTATCTTCTCCTGCTGTGCTTATCTGGAGAACTGTTTATTTATTTTTTAATATTGATTATTTTTCTTTCTCTAGATTCCATTTATCATATTTAGTGAGAGGGGAAGGGAGAGAGGCAGAGAGGGAGAGAGACATCAACGTAAGGTTGCCTTTCACCTGCCTCCAGCTATAGACCTGGATTGAGACCTGGCTGGAGACCTGGTTATGTCCCCTGGCTGGGGAATCTAACCAGTGACCTTTGGGTTCACAGGCCGGTGCCTGTCCACTGTGCCACAAGCCAGGGCTTGTACCAGCAGCCAGGGCTTGTTTAATTTTTATTACTAGGCTAATCTTTGGATTAAAGGCACAAGACATTACATCTCTAGGTAGGGGAGTAGATGTTGGAGGTGAACTTTCTTGAGGGCTCTGCCTTTACTGGAGAAAAACCTGAGTCACTGTTGAGTGGATTATTACAGCTGCTAATTTAGAAATCTGCTGGCCCGATTCAGGTGATTTTGATAAGGCTTTTATTCTTTTCAATTTTATGTATTTGTGAGTACATTCTTGGGAAGATTGCTGCTGGGTAGTGTTGCATGTCAGAGATGAGGGAAGTTTAGTTATTAACCCCACATACAGGGTAAAGGCGGGCAATAGGCAGGCTGTGGAATGAGGAAAGGGCCAGGTTGAAGAATTTCCAAAAGGTATTTTTGCTGTTTATACTTGTTAATTATTAATATTAATTATTGATGAAAAGTGGTTTTGAGTTACATGCCACACATTGTTTAGGAATAAATTATCACATTTCTTATCTGGAACCACAGTAGCTATTGAACTGTTTCAAATGATCAATATTTATTAATTTAGTACAGTTTCCTCCCTCCCTTCAACATTAAAGATAAAAATCTATGACTGTCCAGCTTATAAAGAATTTGTTTTTTGAAAGTATATTTCCCCCTAAGCTTTGGATGGCTTTTTAACACTAAATGAATGTGTTAAGGATTGAATTTGTCCAAATTAAGTCAGTAATTAAAAAGCATCTTTAAAAGAAGGCACACATTCCGTGAAAAACACATAGATAATATATAAGGCTTTGTAGGTTAAAATTACCAGATTAATTGTGAGCATGGTGCTTTGTTCCAAATGTCCATGCTTTTTCACATACATGTCTAGGAAATGTGGTTTTTACAGGTTTCTATATTTTATAGTTCATTAGATAGGTTTAAATGAAGCACATTTTATTTAAATTCCAACAGGCAGGTATGTACAGGATTGAAGGCCTGTCTGGGAGTCTGAACTGGCCGATGTTTATTTTGGGAGAGGGGGAAGGTGGACGGGGGAGAGCTAGAACAAGTGAGAGAGGCTCTCACACACTTGGAGATAAGCCTCTCATAGCCAGGCTATAAAAGTCAATGCTTATGCTTCTTAGGGGGCTTTCTGAGTGTTATTACACCTATTTTAGCCTCGGCCTTAAGGACTATGTATTGGGTTTTCTATTGGCTTTACTCATTTTTAGTTTTAGATTATGTTGTTCTAATCAGTCGGCTGTATATCACAACAATCAGGTACGAAAGTACTAGCCACAACACTGGCAACTCAAAGACTTGTTTGGTTGTAGAAAAGAGCTCACACAGTTGAACTACCTCTGTAGTTAATTTTGCATTTGCCTGGGTGGCCTCTAGAGGTGACCTGTAATGGTGTATTTTCCCAGGAAGCAGCAGTTGTAGTAGTAACTTGCAAACCTGACCTAAGGTGGAGTTAGTAGGTTGATCCTAGATCAGTCCATTTTCCATCATCTGAAAGACTTGCCCACTGGCTTTATTCATAGCTTGGTGTTTGATCTTTATAAACAGTTGATTTATCACTTTCAGAGCCCTAGTCTGAGATCACAGATTCTCTGGGGGATCTAAAAGCCTGCCTTACCGTCATGAAGGTTACAGCCAATTAAACCTTGCTTTTGATGGGCTCACTTCATTCGGGGAAGGAGAATTCTGCCTTTGCGAAAATGAAAGGACACTTGGCTTTCTCAAGGGAGCTGAAAGCTATTGGTTTCTCTGAGAGGATTACTGATGAAGACAGTTATGAAGAGAACAAGTAACTCTTTTAAATGAACAGCATGTTCTTGCTTAAATATTTCCCAGAACAATTCTAAAGAAACATAATACAGGTAAGTTTTGTTATGTTCTCATTGTGAGTTATGTTTATGAGAAACCAAAAGTAGGATTAGAGTCATAGAGGAGAAAAGCTTTTTGTACCAGTGGCTTATGTTTTATATCTCATGAATCCTAACCATTTATAAAATTATCTGGTTTCTTGCCTCTACTCATGGTTGATTTTTTTCTCTTTTTTTTCCATCTAGAGACCTTTGAATTATTTTTATTCATAAGTGAAAAATGTATTACAGCTTTATTTCCTTTTATTAATAGTTCCTTCTTGCCCTTAACCACATCTCTGACTTTTTGGCATGTAAAGTCCAATGAGCTCATGCTTAATCATGTATAAACAACCATCTAATTATATGGTTTTGAATTTTCATTTGACCGATTAAATAAAAGTGACACCGAAAAGAGAAACCTGACAACCTCCCTGTATTTGGATACCTGGTCTTTCTCTCCCTCACTCTTTCTTTATGCATTTAGTAAAATGCATGTTAAAACTTAATATAAAAAAAAAAAACAGTTTACATTTGCCAAGTTTCTGAGGTAAAATTGTTCTTTTCAAGGCTACGTGTCAAAATACAAGTCAGTCTAGGTATATACATCTTCCCTACAAATTTTGGCTTCTAGTCTTTCTTCCTCTCAGCTAGAATTCCTTGTGCTCCTGGTATAGGATGACAAAGCAACCAGTAAGGGGCAAGATTTCTCAATCTTTGTCCCATTACCTTCTCCCCTGAGGTACAATAACAGTGATCCCAGTTG
Organism: Noctilio leporinus; assembly: GCA_004026585.1. NCBI lineage: Eukaryota > Metazoa > Chordata > Mammalia > Chiroptera > Noctilionidae > Noctilio > Noctilio leporinus. The sequence continues at coordinate 19,371 of PVIW01003022.1, read as the reverse complement.
CCATATCTTCCCACCCTCCCCCAAGCCACTCTGATTGACACATTTTTGAAGAAGGTAGTGGGAAAATCTTTCCAAACAAAGGTGCTTGTGTTTAAGCAGGAAGGTAGAAGATGTCCTTTCCCTTTTTGACTCATTGGCTTATAATTCTGAACATGAAGCAAAATCTTTTTTGAATGGTTAGGTGGTTTCACTGTGGCTAGCTCAGTATACTGGATAGAAGACCAAAGAAAGGATACTGTCCTTTATTAATATTTTTATGGATATATCACAGAGTGAGTACCTAAAGAATAGGCTCGTGTAACTGGTAATTAATAACTATAAGAGAAGAAAGGGAAGGGGATACCTGTGAAATTTGGCAAAATTGAATTATTTTTAAATGAGTCCTTCAGCCTTAATACATAACTTGGTTTCTCAAAGTATAAGGGGGACCCCCCAAAAACCCAGAATTATCTTCTGCTTTGTGGACCCCTTTTACTACAGGCTTCCCCCTGCTAGGTGAGTGTTCTAGGAACCTATCTGAATCAGTGTACCAGCTGGCATTGTTGTGAGAGGCTGGGTTTGGCTTCAGTGAATTCTTTCAGAAGACTCAGTGCATTTGTCCATTCCACGATGTGTGATTTATGAGTGCACCTACTCACAGTGTGCTGAGTGTTCAGCAGTTTTTGACCAAAAATGTCATGACCCCTGTGCCCCATGCCCTCTTTCATTTGCTTTCACCCCAAGTGACTTCTTTTTGTTTTCCTGGATGAAGAAATGCCCTCAAAGGGAAATATTTTACCAATGTGGAAGAGATGAAACAAAAAATGGCAGAAGCACCAAAAGGTGTCAAAATTGATGAGTTCAAAACTTTTGAGCAGTGCAAAAAATATCTTGATAGTTGTAGTGCATCAAATGGAGAGTACTTTGAAGGTGACTGAAGTTTAAACATGTAAGAATAAATACACAATTATTTATAAATAAATTCTGGGTCTTTTTGAGTCCCACACTATACTGTTGCTCTGCAACTCACATATTTCTAAGTTCTAAAATTTAATACATTCATTAGATTGGTAGATTTGATTAACAATTATATTAATTCCATTTTAAAATTGATAGAATGATCTCACTAAGATTAGTGTCTAAATAATCTTCCTTATTGAAAATATTTTTAGAGATAATCTTTGTAATCTTTTGGCTCATTGTAAGGAGCTAATATTATACATTGATTCATAGGGATTTATTGTAACATTTTCTTCCAAACTGTAGAATTGTATCAAGGTTCATGTTCCTTTCATTGTGTGAGAAGATCAAAGTCAGCCCTCTGACTTCCCCTGTTTTTTTTTTTGTTTGTTTGTTTGTTATGGAATGTTTAGAACAAAGAGGGGAACAAATTCTGGCAGAGCCTATAATTTGGTTCTCCTGGAGCATTGAAAAGAGGAGGCACTTTATCAAATTAAGACCTCTAGTAAATTGATCCTTGGAGAGTTAGGGAGGGATTCTTTTCCTCTCTTTCCCATTTACTTTCAAAGCCGTAGAATCTTAACATTGCTTATGATTTGTTTTTCTCTTCTAAAAATGTGTATGCTGTTCAGGAAATAAGCAGTCAACTCAATTAGCATTCAACTTTTCATTCATATTTATTCTCAGCTTTCACATTCAACTAAGATAAATAATGCTACTCCTTTAAAAAGTTTAGGCATAACATAACCAGAAATTTAAAACATTTTATTTTTCAATTATCATTGACATAAACTATATGTAAGTTTCAGGTATACACCCTAGTGATTAGACATTATATACTTTACTGAGTGATTATCCTGGTAAATCTTGGACTCATCTGATGCTATACATAGTTATTAGATTATTATTGACTATATTTTTTATGCTGTACTTTACATCCCCATGTTTGTTCTGTAACAGCCATTTGTACTTCTTAATCTCTTCACCCTTTTAACCCCTCCCTCAAACCCTGCTTCCATTTGGCGACCATCAAAATGTTCTCTGTAACCATGAGTCTGTTTCTGTTCTGTTTGTTCATTTATTTTTTAGATTCAATTGTTGTTAGATACAGGGTGTGCACAATCAATTGGCAATAACCTTGCATCTTTATTTCATGTGCTTATTAATTTTGAAAAACTATGCTTCTAAGGTTATGATTTAACATCATTGTTTCAGATATAAAGTATTAAATTCTGAGAGCAACCATCATGTCGAAGGAATATAATGTTAGAGCAATCATAATTTCTGGACTGCATGCGGGGCCAACTGCTAAGGAAACTGCAGATTTCAATAACATCCCTTTACATACACTTCACAACATGAAGAAGGTGTTATGATGCTGATCCTTATGTTGCCACACCCATAAGGGAAACACGTAAGGTATGCAAGGATCGTAAAAGTCCAGATATTGTACACAGAATCCAGGAGATCATCAATGAAGATCCAGGAAAGTCAATGTGCTCCATAGCAAGAGAACTGCAGATGTCAGATGCAACAGTTCGCAAGATTATTGGTGAAGATATCAGATACAGATAGTATGTTCTTAGAAGAGGCCAGTTTATGACACAGCAGACAAAGGAAAGGTGCTTGGAAAAAGCAAGGAAACTGCTAACAAAATGGGAAAATCCCAAAGAAAAACCCTCTGATTTTCTTCTCTGATGACAAGAATTCTCAGTAGAACCAAATAGTCAACAGAGGAAACAACACGTGGCTCTGTGAGAATCTTAATGAAGTCCTAGTTGTCATGGAAATGAAATTTCCTGTTCTAGTGATGGTGTTAGGTGTTGTCAGCAATGAAGGAGATATCATGACCCCGCATTTTTAGAGAATATAGAAAATAGAATAGTCTATTATTGCAGCAAATGGAGACTTTTTTGAACAATTTGAAAAATAATGACTGTGTTTATGTAGTTACATATAAGAATAAATTTATTTCAAAATATACACGGTAGTATGTTGTTCATTTTAGTATAATTTTGCCACTTTATCATGCACACCCTGTATATATTCATTGCCATTTTATTGTGCATAGTTTTGCTCTTTTTTATTCTTCTTCTTAAAGAAGACCCTGTAACATTTAATACAATGTTGACTTGGTGGTGATAAACTCCTTCAACTTCTTCTTATCTGGGAAACTCTATTTATCCTTTGATTATAAATGATAGCTTTGCTGGGTAGAGTAATCTTGGTTATAGGTCTTTGTTTTTCATCACTTTGAATATTTATTGCCAGTCTTCTGGCTTGCAGAGTTTCTGTTGAGAAATCAGTTTACAGTCTTACAGGACCTCCCTTGTAGGTAACTAATTGCTCTTCTTTTGCTGCTTTTAAGATTTTTTTTTTTTGTCTTAGGAATCTGGCATTTTAATTATGATCTGTCTTGGTGTGGGCCTCTTGGGCTTTATTTGGTTTTGGAACTCTTTGCACTTCCTAGATTTGTATGCCTGTTTTCTTCACCAAGTTAGGGAAGTTTTCTGTCATTATGTTTTCAAATATGTTTTTAATTTCTTGCTCTCTTCCTTCTCCTGACACCTCCATGATGCAAAAGTTGGTACACTTGAGGGTATCCCAGAGGCTTCTTACAGTGTCCTCACTTTTTTTATTCTTTTTTTTTTTTTGCTGCTTTGTATTCCAAATCATTGATATTTTCTCTACATATTCATGTTTATTTTATTTTTTCTCAGTTTTGTAGGCATCATGATATTTCATCCTAAATATTTCAGCATTTCTCTCCACATAACTACATTACCAAATCATTGATTATTGGCTTCATCTACTCTACTATTCTTCATTTCAGTTAGTTTGTCCTTCATTTCTGACTGGTCTTTTTTTATGCTGTTGAAATCCTCATTAAGTTTATTGAGCACCCTTACAGCCAGTTTTGAATTCTATATGTAGTAGATAGCATGATTCTTTTTCTAAAGTGTTCTGTTCTTTCATTTGGGACATGTTTCTTTGTCACCTCATTTTGGCAGCTTCCTTGTTTTTGTTTTATAGTAGAGCTGCTGTGTCTCTCAGGCTTGGTAGAGTGGCCTAATATAGTAGGTGTTCTGCAGGGTCCAGTGGCACAGCCTCCCCAACCACTCAAGCTGGGCACTCAAGGTGTTCCCCCTTGTGTGGGCTGTGTACACACTTCTGTTGTAGTTGAGCCTTGGTTGTTGTCGGCACATCAATGCAAGGGATTTACCTCGAGGCCAGTCAGCTGCAAGCACTGGCTGCTACCACTGACCACTGACCTCTGATCACTTTTGGAGGATCAGCTGCTCAGGGAGGCACACCGCACAGAGGAGGACTTACTTCAGTAGGGCTCTGATGCTTGCTGAATCTGTCCGTTGAGTATGTCACTTTTGGAGGTTACTGGGTCTTGGTACTTTACTGTGATCTGAAGCTGCCTACTGGTGTGCTAGCTCTGGGGCCTCCCAAGGGGTTTAGGCTACAGTCAGCTGCTGTCTGTGTTTTGCCTGGGACTACCCATTATGAGCTACAAAGCAGTCTGCAGATGGCTGCTCCTTGTGCTGGGCTTGGATGTGCCCAGATGAGGCCAAACTGTGAACCAAGGTTGGCTGCTACTAGTGCCAGGGCTGGGGACACTTAGTGAAAGGTGTAGGGCACACTGAGTCCAGATGCTGCTTGTTTTAGAGATTTTAGGGAACCCTGAAGCATGAGCCAGTATAGACCACTTGTATGGAAAAGCCCCTAGAAATAGCTTCAGTGGGCCTGAAAGTTGGGTGGGGTGGGGCCCCAGGGAATCACCAACACAGGGCAAACAGTGTGAACAAGGTTGATGGAGAATCAGATATGGCCTCTGCCTATTGGCTCTGTATGTGTGTGTGTGGGGGGGCCCTCAGCAAAGAAACAGTGGCCTCTGCCAGCACTTCTCTCTAAGAGAAACCTGTCCCATCCCAACTCTTGCTCTTAATCTGAGCAATTCAGTTCTTCCCCATATGCCCCTGATTCTTCTCTAGCTGCTGCCCCAGTGCTGGAGCTCAGAGAGAGTAAGTCTAAGTAACCTTGCATGGATCCTTTAAGAGGAATGCCTGAGACTTCAGCACCTTGTCTTACTCAGCCACAATTCTTCTGGTTTTTACAGCCAGATGTTATGGCGACTTCTCTTCCTGCACTGGAACCCTGGGATAGGGGAACTGGCATGGGGCTGGAACCCTCACTCCTCAGAGAGTATCTGCAGCCAAGGTATCCTTCCCCATTTTTATCTGCTACATGTGAATATGGGACCAGCCTGTTCTGCTTCTCTGTCCCTTCTACCAGTCTTGATGTGGCTTCTTTAATTTCCTAGTTGCAGGACATCCATATAGCCAGATTTCAGGTGGTTTTGAATGATGGTTTTTCTGTAGGTTAGTTGTAATTTTGATGTAGTTGTGGTAGGAGGTGAGTACTGTGTTTACCTATGTCTCCATCTTGACTGGTCTCATTACTCTTTTTTTCATAGCAGCATTATATTTAAATTTTATTTTTATTGTTTTTTACCATTTATCACCTTTATGCCCCTTCCCCTGCAATAATCATACTGTTGTCCATGTCCATGAGTTTTTTTTTTCTTTTTATTTGATCCCTTCACCCCCTACCTCCCTTAGCCAGAGCAGTCAGCCTGCTCTCTATGAGCCTGTCTCTATTTTGCTTGTTAGTTCAGTTTGTTCATTAGATTCCACATGTGAGTGAAATCATATGCTATTTGTCTTTCTCTGATGGACTTGTTTCGCTTAGTACCATATTCTCCTGATCTATCCATGCTGTTACAAAGGGTAAAATTCACTTCTATTTTATGGCCAAGTAGTATTCCACTGTGTAAATGTTCCATAGTTGTTTTATCCACTCAACTATTGATGGACACTTGGGCTGCTTTCATATCTTGACTATTGTAAATAATGCTGCAATGAACATGGGGGTGCTTATGTTCTTTTGAATTAGTGTTTTCTGTTTTTGGATTTAAATTCCCAGAAGTGGAATTGCTGAGTCATAAAACAGTTCCATTTTTAATATTTTGAGGTATATTCATACTGCTTTCCACAGAAGCTGTACCAATTTGTATTCCCACCAACAATGCAAAACGGTTCCCCTTTCTCCACATCCTCACCAGCACTTGTTTGTTGATTTATTGATGCTAGCCGTTCTTTTTTTTAAATATTTTATTTATTACTTTTTAGAGAGAGGGGAAAGGGAGAGAGGCAGAATGGGAGAGAGACATCAATGTATGGTTGCCTTTCACCTGCCTCCAGCTATGGAGCTGGCTGGAGACCTGGCTTGCAGCCTGGTTATGTTGCCCTGATTTGAACCAGTGACCTTTGGTTTCACAGGCCGACACCTTATCCACTGTGCCAGTGGTGATGCTAGCGATTCTGATAAGTGTGAAGTGATATCTCATTATGGTTTTAATTTGTACTTCTCTGATGATTAGTGTAATTGAACATCTTTTCATATGTCTGTTTGGCCATCTGTATATCCTCTTTGGAGAAGATAGCCAAAATTTGTAAAGAACTTACAAAACTCAACACCAGGGAAACTAAAAATCCAATTAAAAAATGAGCAAAGGACCTGAATAGACATTTCATTACTCTTAATTTAAATTTCTTTTCACACTGACATTAATCTGTATTTTAATTGCTTTTTTTATTTGGATGAGAAAGAAGTTGGGTTAAAAGTGGTGCTATTCTTAATTGTCTGACTTAATTGTAGATACGACTACAATTATGAGTTATTGCTGATACAGTGTCTGAATTAACACCTGTAGGATGTAGAGCCTGAATAGTCACATTTCCTTTAATGTTATCTCATGTTCCAATCTTGTTTACATAGATGCTTAGATTACTGTAGTTCTTTTATAAGTTCAAAAAAAGCATTAAATGAAAGAAACATAATGCAGAAGGGAATTTAAACTATATTGGCCTTAGTCAGGTTACCTGTATGTTGAGATTTGTAATGTTAGAGTTATGTTACTATATTTGAGTAGTTTTGTTGTTATTTAATTTTATACAATGATAAGTTGCTTAAGTCAAAGAAATAGATATTTCAGCCTTTGTATCTTTCCAGTTTTAATTGAATCCATAGTGGGCATGACTTACTCTACCAACTCACATGTACAAGAAATTGTTCTTTAAACTATTTCCTTTAAATCAAAGCAAGTGAAACAGGATCTCATCTCACAGGAAATTTAATCGTAGTCATTATTGATTTGAGTGCCTAATATCTTGCCAAGGTGAAACAAAATCCTGGAGTCTTGTATAGAGCAGGACATTCCAAGTACTTTTCTGGTTCTTGGTCTATTAGGTTGCTGCTAAGGTGACTGCTGACGAAGCTCACATGATCTCTGTAAGTTTGCTGCTCTGTGCATTTCTTGGGCACAGGAACTTTGCTAGAGTTGGGAGCTCAGGAACTAGAGTTTGGTCTTGGTACATTTGCCATATAACCATGACTTCCACCCTCACTGCTCTTAGTGAACACTGTCTTTTACTTGGGGAACCATCAAACTGCTATTTTTCCCTTTTCCTGGCTTCTGCCTCTGAGGTACTCAGACAGAGCACCTGGGTAATCTCAGTGGATTTAGAAGAGAGCATGAACTCAGACAGTGTCAACTTCTAGCCCTCTTGTAGTCCTCAGAGATAAAGGAGCACAAATTACAAGTAATAGCTCAACAAATTTTTTGTGATAGGGTGGGCTGCTGAATGGGCTTTGGAGCATAGAGTCAAGAATCTTCAGCCTACAGAGGCAAAGGGTTTGAGACCCTTGAACAGCCCTGATGGACTCTGAGTGCAGGAAGCTGGCTCCTTTCTCATTCTTTAGAAGTATGGTTGACTTTTTTGTATGTGTGAAGGTTTTTATTTTTTAATTAAAAAATTTTTAAATTTAATCTTCACTGTATTTTTCCCCATTACCATTTAATCACCCTAAACCTCTTTCTCCCCTGCAATAACCACACTGTTGTTCATGTCCATGGGCTGTTTTACTATTTTGCTGAATCCCTCCACCCCCTAACTTCCCCTCAACCCCTTTCACTAGCTGTCATCTGTTCTCCATCTATGAGTCTATTTTTATTTCACTGTTTAGTTCAGTTTGTTCATTAGATTCCACATATGAGTGAAAGCCTATGGTATTTGTCTCTCTATGACTGGCTTATTTCATCTAGCATAATGTTTTCTAGGTCTATCCATACTGTTGCAAAGGATAAATTTTTTTTCTTTTTTATGATCAAGTAGAATTCCAATCTGTAAATGTTCTGTAGTTGTTTTATCTGGTCATCTACTGATAGACACTTGGGCAGCTTCTATATCTTGGCAGTTAAATAATGCTGTAAAGAACACAGGGGTGCTTATATTCTTTCAAATTAGTGCTTTGGGTTCCTTCGGATATATTCTCAGAAGTGGGATTGCTGAATCAAAAGGCAGATCCATTTTTAATTTTTTGAGGTATCTTCACACTGCTTTCCATAGTGGCTTCACCAGTCCCCATTTCCACCATTAATGCAAAAGGGTTCCCCTTTCTCCACATCCTTGCCAGCCTTGTTATTGTTGATTTATTGATGATAGCCATTTTGATAGGTGTGAGATGGTATCTCATTGTGGTTTTCATTTTTTTAAAGATTTTATTTATAATTTTTAGAGAGATGGGTAGGGAGAGAGACAGAGAGGGAGAGAGACATCAATGTATGGTTGCCTTTCACCTGCCTCCAGCTACAGACCTGGCTGGAGACCTGGCTTGCAACCTGGCTATGTGCCCTGGCTGGGGAATTGAACCAGCGACCTTTGGGTTTGCAGGCCAACACCTTATCCATTGTGCTACCAGACAGGGCTCATTGTGGTTTTAATTTGCATTTCTCTGATGATTAGAGACAGTGAACATTTTTTCATAGGTCTATTGGCTGTTTGTATGCCCCCTTTGGAGAAGTATCTATTCAGATTGTTTCATTGATAGGAACAAATAACATAATTAAAAAGTCCATGCTACCCAAAACAATCTATAGATTCAGTGCAATTCCTATCAAGATTCCAATGACATATTTCACAGAGCTAGAATAAATATTTAAAAATTTTATATGGAACCACAAAAGTTCCCACATAGCAACAGTGATCCTGAGAAAAAGAACAACATTGGAGGAATCACACTACCTAATGTAAAACTACGTATACTACAAGACCATAGTAATCAAACCAGGCATAAAAAAATACACATAGATCAGTGGAACAGAATAGAGAGCCCAGAAATAAACCCACACCTTTATTTATAGTCAGTTAATATTTGACAGAGGAAGCAAATACATACGGTGAGCTAAAGAGAGTTTATTCAATAAATGATGTTGGGAAAATTGGACAGATATGTGCAGAAAATGAAACTAGACCACCATCTTACACCACACACAAGAATATATTCAAAATGGATCAAAGATTTAAATGATAGACCAGAAACCATAAAAGTGCTAGATAAGCAGCAAAATCTCAGACACTGCTTGTAGAAAATGTTTTTTCAGATATATCTCCTCAAGCAAGGGGAATAAAAGAAAAAAAAAGTAAGCAAATGGGATTACCTCAAACTAAAAAGTTTTGCACAGAAAAAGAAATCATCAACAAAATAAAAAGACAACACAGAATGGGAGGACATATTTGCTGATACATCTGATAAGGGATTAATGTCCAAAATTTGTAAGTGATTGACTTATTTTTAATTTCACAAAATGTAATCTCCATAACTATTTGACTTTTCTCCAGGTTTGATCCTTCTGGTCATCTCATTCAGATTTGTAAGCTCATGTAGAATATGTTACAGAAAAAGATTATGACAGGGTATTTATCTCTGGACAGTTCTAAGGAATTACTGTTTGAAGGAAAACAAAGGTAACCTAGCAGCTTTTAATGATGACAAGTGTATGCTGTGCCTTTTAGATAGTAAGAAGTTGTTTCTGATATGAAGGATTGAATGGGATTTTGCCTCTGAACCATATCTTAGGTCCTGAAAAAATGTTCCATTTATTTATATCAAGTGGCTTAGACTATACTCCCTTTTTGTTGAGTATGTGTGTGTATCTCTCAGGAAAGAGTTTGGACATGGGGCAAGCTAGTAATGGTTCCAGCTGTTTAGTAGTTTAGTGACAAGGACATATTAATCATTGTATTTACCAGGGTTGGCAGTCTTCTACATCACAGCATATTTAAGAGGGAGCTTCTCAACCTCATTTTTGCCTTTATTTGCCTTGCCTTGGAAGTTTTCCTGAGTTATATGTTTTATTTATGTATCTAGCAAACATTTATTGAGCACCTACTCTAACAGAGTGGTCTCCAATCATTGTTTCATACAGTAGGGGGGTCTCACCAATGGGCAGTTTTACCATTTCTCATCCAATTTCTGTTTTTGGTTGTCTTGGGGAGTAGGGAAGCAGCTTAGGAAAAACATGATCTTAATTTATGGAGAAAGATTTGGAATCTAGTATTTCTTACAGATTCTTCAATAGCTCTTCTTTTTTTTTTTTTTTTACAAGGTCATTTGGGGTTACTCCGTTCCCTCTGTTTGTGGCTACATGACCTGGTCCAGGCCTCATGACTGTATCTTGAGATCATTGCAGCACCTTCCTAGCTTGGTTTCCTGCCTCCAGTCTTTGCTCTGCTTCCATACTGAAAATAGTTAGGCTGTCCTCTTCATAGTCCTTCAACTCTCACAACTATGCTTGAAGGTCCACTACAGCACTTTTGGAGGCCTGGCCTTGGATGTCCTGTGTAATATGATAATATTTACCAAGAAGGTGAATGCCTAAGACTTACGGAGTACTTACTCTCGCCAGACACTACTACTATACATGCTTTGCATACATTGACTTACCAGTTTTGCAGACATCCTTATGAAGGTAGGTACAGTGATCAACCCCATTGTCCAGATGAGGAAACAGAGGCACAGAGAGTTTAAGGAACTTTCCCAAGATCAAACAACTGGTAAGTGAAGCCATTCTAGCCTTAGCACCTCCATTCTTCACCACTTTCCCAGGATGCCTCCATACCCTTTTCTTAGCATATTCTCTCCATTTCATTTAGACCAGCCTCCTCCTTCTTCTATTATTCTTGCACTTATTTACAAGCTCAGATCAAGTCTCACCTCTTCCAACAAACCTCCTGCAGTTGATACATATCTTTTTCTTGTTTGAACTCTTTCTGTGCTGAGTACTATGGCAACTCAATTTAAGACTGGATGTGTCCTAATTGTTGCATGTGTTGATTAAAACTCTCTCCAACTGGTCAGAAGCATTTTGGGGGCTAATTCAAAAGCCTAGGACTCCATTAGTATAGTACAACACCAAGTCCAAAGTATTTAATGAATGTTACCTTTTCATGATCTTGGGGAAATTAAGTCACTTTTCTCCCATTAAGATATGCTTCCTCCCACCCTTCTTATCCTTTCTTATATTAAGCAGACCATTCTTAATAAAGCAAGCAGTTTAATAATTTCACTTGGAATTAACATTTTCACAGATTAATCTGACAGATAAGCCTTGGTTTAAAGCCTATTAAATTAGAGTATAAGCAGGAATTACCTAACTCATTTATGTACCTGCACTCCCTAGAGTATATACTGTAGCACAGAGCAGAGATTCAATAAACCTTATCAGTGAGCAGTAAATCACTAAACTGGGCCTGTGCTGGTATTTCTGTTTTCCAGAGTAATGGTTTGCTTATTTAACAAGTATATCTGCTCTTTTCTCATGGGGTGGTTAGAAAATTTGTTGAGGGAAAAGCAATAAAATGTGCTTACATTTCCTCTTTGGTTTTCTACGCTAATCGTTGGTGAACTTTGTTTAACACTCTTGGTATACTAAGAGTCTCTATGGAGCGAGCAGCTTTCAGTTAACGTGGCAAATCATTACAAGAGAAAACAGAAGGGTCAGCGTAAGCACGCTCTACTAATTAGTTGGTAATTGATGTACAATAGACTGGTGGGACTTTAGAATATAAATTTTAGGAATGCTGTCTAATATATCTTTATATCTTTATGAGGTGGTTCCAAACTGTATATTTTTAATAAGAATCTTATCAGGAGTGCCCACATGGTGGAGAACAAGAATGAGGCTCCATGTCCAGGAATCCAGGGAACTGAGTGGTACAGAAAGGAATATGATGTATTTTAATCTCTTGGGGTATAAATACAATTCCATTAAGTGCAAGGATGAAGTGAAATGAGTAATGCTGGTGATTCCATACTTTGTGGCCAACATTCCTGAATGCTGACAACATTTCTGAAAGTTATATTTTTGTGGGATAAACTTGGTAGATTCAAGCTGAACTTTGTGGTGGGATATTGCATGATTCATGCGAATCTTCATTAATTTGGATTTGATGTGACCTATTTATGGACTGGAACAAAGTAACTCACCTTGGAATGGAGTCACAAAAATAGTCTTTATATGATCTCCTCCTTCTTTTTATACTTGATCTTCTAAAACTTAATCAACCAATTATAAAATCATCAGTTTTACTGTAACTTGCTTCCACTATAACCATTGCTGTCTTATGTTGTCATTTACCACCACATGGTCACTTCCGCGTTGTTTGTCCAGTTTTTATGTCCTTCTCCAGCCTTTCTCCCAATCTCTACCAGATTAATCATGGGTTAACTTGGTTTTCAATAGGGGTTCACCACTACCATAGCATACTGTTCCAGATGCATGCCATCAGGCCAGTTGAATTAGCCTCATCTGGCTTAGTAGGTTTGAGGTGGAACCTATGAATTTGCATTTTTTGAAAAACTTTCCTGGTAACACTAATGTTCAGCCATATTTGGAGCCTCTGTGAAATTCAGGCTGACTGAACCAGCCCTCTAAGCTTTGTCCTCTCCCTTTCCTCTGGTTTCCCTTTCCTCTCTTGCAGGTAGTCCTGACTTTTCTTCATTTTCCCCAGGAAACACCATGCCTCCTCCTTTCTGTTTCCATGTCTACATCCTATCATCTCTTTCTGAGTCATGTGCTCATTCTTCATGTTTTAATTTATTGTTTTCCAAAGTGTGTTACTAAGGATGCTAGTCTTAAGAGAGTCCATAAGAGAGAAAAGTACCCCATACAAATATAGTTTGCATACTGTTTCCTCCTCTAGGAGGTTTATTATATGCATTTGCAGTTTTTTAAAAAGACATGCAGTGATTTTGGAAAGAATATATGTGGTACTCAAAATGCCATCCACTCAGATACTTCTTTGAGCAGTAAACACATTTTAGAAAAGTGTTCAGTCATTAAAAAGTAGTATTTAAAAATGAAAACCAGTGCACATGTATGTAGTTGGCATACCTGGTAGTTAGAAGAGTTGTACAGTTTGTTTTTAGGGAATGACAAGCCAAGGAACATTCAAACTTGGCCAGTTGGAAACATTTTTTCTATCTGTGGTGATACCTGGTTTAAAAAAATTGGCTTCAAAGCCCTGGCTGGTGGCACAGTAGATAAGGTGCTGGCCTTCAAACCCAAAGGTCGCTGGTTCGATTCCCAGCCAGGACACATAACCAGGTTGCAAGCCAGGTCTCTAGCCAGGTCCCTAGCCAGGTCCATAGCTGGAGGCAGGTGAAAGGCAACCATACATTGATGTCTCTCTCCCTCTCTCCTCTCTCCCTTCACCTCTCTCTAAAAATAATAAATAAAAAAAATCTCAAAAAACTTAGCTTCAGATTCAAAGTAGGTAAAACATTGGGAATGGATAGAGAATTAAATAGAGTCATTTACTATCTTGTTTTATGCAAGGAATTGTGAAGAGCTTTTATTTAAGAAGATGAATGGACAATAACAATAACAAAAACAATAGTATCTGCTAATACATTGAGTACCTACTATATGCTAGACAATGTGCAGATGAGAAGACACAGGCACGGAGATTAGGCTCACAAATGTTTAAGTAATGTGCCCAAGTAACACAACTAGCAGGGTGTGGGATGGATCCCAGGCAGGCTGATAAGCCTGTATTTCAAATACTGCACAACTCTGAATAGTCCAGAGGTATTCATTCGGTCTAGAATTATGAAAAACATTAGATGGTTGAATTGAGCACAGTGGCCCTAGGTCAAACTGTTGTTTACCTTCACCTTTGAGACAAATGATGCCAATTTCCAGAACATTGTCACAGCTGCGTAACACACACATCACCTAGTCCCAAGAAATTTACCATTTAGCCTGAGGCTTCAAGGATGCCATGTGTGACATGCCAGAAGCTGTCACTCCTCTTAGATAGAGCTCAAGTTGTCCAGTGTATTTGGGAGTGGGAAGAAATATAGTAAAATGATGGAGACGCTAGAAAGTTAGCAGGACTGGGGACATGTATCAAAGGATTGACTTAATTGGAGTTTGTTTTTGAAAAATGGCACTGCCTTTTAAAAAAGAAAACCAGGAGGGTTTTGGTGGAAATAATTTGTCAGTATTTAATATTCATGTATATAACTTTTTTATTTTCATTCATTCATTTTTACTTAACTTCATTGACAGACTTTATTGTTTGTGTCCTGATTAGCCTTGGGTGAGGTGCTGAGGAAGCAGAGATTCCTTAAACAAGGGCTTTACTTTTAAAAAGCAGTAAAGTATAAAAGGGGAAGGGGTGACCAGAATGTAAACATTCCAGCTCCCTGAAGGTTTTGTGGCAGATGTGTTACGAGAGACTACAGGGAAATGAAAAGAAGACTTGGTGCTACCTTCCCAGCTGGCAATGGAAGTGGAGGGAGTCAGAGAGGAAGTGACCTTTGGCTTGAGACCTGGAATGTGCAGAGGTGCACACTAGGTAGACATTCAAGGCAGAGAAGATCATAAAACAGACAAGGGTTAGAAATTTCTCAGCCATCATATGGGTACTTATTCATTCTAAGGTGTGCCTATTCTCACAACAGAACATGTCTGAAATCTCAACACTGCACACTAATTTAATTGACAGTGCTGTACATGTTCTTACTGGTACATAAAATAATGGTATGCCTTACAATATATGGCATCTTAAAGTTGATGAAAGAGTGTAGTAATACGTTTTGCCATCAACTAGTATTTCTTGGATGTGCTGTTCTAGATGCTAAAATGTTTTTGTTTTAGAGGTAGATATTAATGCCTTTTTTACTGAGATGGAAGCAGGCATGAAATCAGTGAGCAGCTTCAATAAACACATGACATTAAATTTGATAAAATGCTGATATCTGTTTGATGTTCCTTTTTTTTTAAACCCTGACTGAGGATATGTTGATTGATCTTAGAAAGGGAGGGAGTCTGGGGCCATGGGAGGGAGGGAGGGAGAGAGGGAGAGAGAGAGAGAGACAGACAGAAAGATAGACATTGATGTGAGAGAGAAACATTGATTGATTGATTGCTTCCCACATGGACCCCAACCGGGGATGGAACCTGCAACCTAGATATGTGCCCTGATTGGGGGTCAAACCTTTTTGGTGTATGGATTGACACTTCTACCAACTGAGCCATCCAGCTGGGGCAGGTGCTTTTAATTAATACCTGTGGCTGGTAGTGTTGGGAACTGGGGAGAGAATTCAAGTGTCTTTTATACCAGACTGGTCTATGAACCATCACACTTGCCTTTTTTCCCTAAGGAAAGGAGGATTTGAAAAGCAAAGGATGTGTAGCTTATTGGAATTTGTAAAGATACTAAGTTGATATAAAAATTTATCTACTACTGTTGATAATGACATGAAAACCTGATTGTACAGTGCCATGAGTTATGAAAACAGACTGCTGACTGATTTTTCAAGGCACAAGAAGATGTATCAGATGTAAGCTGCAGTGAAAGAGGTAGAAGGGAGGTTCTGTATCTTAAAAAAAATTAAAATTTTCTCTCAGAGCTACTGATCTTGGAAAGTAACCACAAAGCAAATGAAGCATCCAATACCTTCACTTAAACAACCAGGTGCCATGAAAATATACTGTGGTGGAATCTGTTTCTGTTCTGTCCATAAATCCCTGTGTGACCTTGGGCAAGTCAGTTACCATTTGGATTTTAGTTTTCCAGAGGGCTGGACTGTATGGCAGGCTTCCTGCCTGCTAATGTGCTGTGACTCTCCCAGCATTTCATTGATGAGAGTATAGTGATGCTCTAAGGTCTTGTTTATTCTTCAGCTTTGTGGGATCTTGGGGGAGAATATTACAGAAGATGACAATCCATTTTTTGGCTATTGATTTAATTTTGGAAAACACAAAGTAGGAAATTATACCTTCTAGAACTAAGGAAAGTTACAAGGGTTGCTCTTCCACCTACTTTGATCCCAAATGTATCAGTGAGATGGGAAGTTTTGTGAGAAAAATTTAGAGCCTAATTTGTTAAAGACTGAGATCACATTTATTTTTGTTTGTTTGAAATGGGAACAGAGTGTACAGTCACTGAGACTTGACCAGGTAGTTTGCAAAAAAAAAAAAAGAAGAAGAAATTTGAAAAAATAGATCCATGTATAAAGAACGTCTAGAATGATTCAAGCATTATTATTTTTTGTAAGTGAGTCATGACAGTGTTTTCCTTTCTCCTCTTTGCTTTTTACTTTTCCCTAACAACACAGATTCTTGTGGGTTTCTTTTGTTTTTCTTTCCCTTTTGGGTATGTACCAAATTTTACTACATTTGAAGATTGTTACTAATGAAATGAAAAGTCTATGTGTAATTAGAATGAGTATTTTGTTTATGGCTCTCTCATCCTGATTAAAAAAAATTTGGTATATGACAGTGTATTGGGATGAAGAGGAGAAACCAAGAAAGGAGGGACACAGCCAGATTATATCCTTTTAAAGATTGTTTTTGGAAGGCCAGAATTGGAATGAAGTAAGTCAGTTAGACAAGTTTGTTTGTTTGTTTTTCCCCCAGCAGCATCAACTTTCCCTGCTGGGTGATTCAAGACATTAACTACTCTAGAAAAAACTTATTTTGATATAAGTGATCCCATCTACTTACCACCTTAACCCTTTAGGTAAGGTGATGATAAAATGTGATTCTTAATATAACTAGACACTTCTACAGAGAAGGAGCAAATATAAGCACATTTTGTATAAGTGATGATTATAGATGAGTTACTATTCATTGCAATTAGAGGAAGCTTTTTGGTATTACTAATACCAAAAAAGAAGAAAAAGATCCAAAGACTGTCTCTAAAGATGGGTCCTAATAAAAGTGTGCACATGTGTGTATTTACTGATTTCTGATGTAAGGGACATGGAAGCTAACCTGATTCATTTGTTTTTAGGGGCTCTTGGCTTTGGGCCTCAGTGCAAGTCCATTGGAAAAGGCAGCTGCAACAATCTAGTGGTCACCAGCAGCCCCATGATGGTTCAGCGACTGGGACCCATTTCACCTCCAGCAAGCCAGGTCTCTACAGCGTGCAACCAGATCAGTCCTAGCTTTCAGAGGGCAATGAATGCAGCCAACCTGAATATACCTCCTTCAGATACCAGGTCTCAAGTTACTTTTTTCCCTCCTTCTTATGGTATAATCACAGCCTATGAGTGTTTTCCCTTTCCTTTCTGAATGTACTACACACACATACACACACTTGCTTAAGCTACCCTTTTAACTGGAGTTGTTTTAGGGGAATGTGTATAAATATTATGTGCCATCTAAATTGGGAGGAACGGTTTAAATGGTTTAATACCTGCTGTCGTGTGGTGTGAGTGAAATTAATGCCCAGCGTGAGATTTTGGGACCTCACTAAAGTCTACTGTATAAATTTGTCAATTCCTAGTGAAGCAAGTCGTGTGTCCCAGCCTAGAAAGTTAAGATGTTCCATGTGCATCTGTCTCATGTGTTTGTTTTCCAGTGTATATTTGCAGTGTCTCAAGGTGGCTTTAAAACTGCCCCTCCATCTATTATCCTATTTACTTATCTACCTAAGTACATATTAAGTACCTTATGTGTGCATTATACAATAGTTAAAGTTTAGGACAATAGTAGAAAAAGTGGAGATTGAAATAATGAATTTCAGGACTTTATAATGTGTCTGGGAAGACTTACCTTCATGTATGTGTTATATAACATTTCAACAGTGTGTGATTGAGTGCCAGAATAAGTAGGTGTAATAAATGCTGTATATCTCTCCATGGGAGAGAATTGAATAGGAAAAGGGAAACCACCCCCTTAGTCAAATATATCTGTAAGGTTGATAGTAGAGGGGGTATAAAAACAAAATACTGCACAATGTGTAAAGGTCCATTTCTATGTTTAAAATGAATTATTTTCATCTTCTAGAAGTTGCCTTCTTAAAGGAACACAATCCAAAGATTTTGCCTCTTGGTCCTTGCTCTGTTTTAACTGTGATTTTGCAAAGGAATTTGACTCTTTTTACACCTTTGCTTCCTCTTCTTGGAGAGGCGGGTGGGGGACTGGAAATCTACTGGCATTCCTTTTAGGTCTGAGATCCGGTTTGTTCTTCTTCCTTCTTTTCCTTCTATCCCTCTCACCCCTCATATCTCTGCACTGTCCTCTTCGCTGCTGTTTGAGACTCTGAAATCATAGCTCCTGGATCATTTTTTTATACCAACGTTTTTATGATAATGGAAACTTGTTTTTCACCTGAAATTTTTTTGTGATGGGGAGCTGCTGCTGTCATTCTTCCATTGATGATTATGCCTCGAGGGACTCAGACTTGCTGAGTGTTGCATGTAAAATTAACTGTACTCGAGGGGTAGGTGTCATTGGGAAGCCTTTGGCTTCCTGTCCGTGTCAAGTCCAGCCCATGCCTTGAAGGCAGAGAATCATAATTAATGGAGAAACCGATGGCAGGTAGGCAGGGCACAAGCTGCTCCAGCCATGTACCTTAATGCAGTCTCTTTCATGGTTTGACCAGGGAAGGGTGATTATCTCAGTGTTTTCTGGCGTATTTGATTTCTTATCATAATTTTATATCCTTAAAAGACAATGTTTTAAAGATGCATTGACATATGTTTTGACTAGGTGTTCTGTGAGTCCTCCTGTTGAAATAATTTTTTTGCAGGATAGGCAAATGAACGGAAATTGGAAAGTGAAGTATGAAACTTAGTTTTAGCACTTTGGAAAGGTCACATTTATTTGTGACCCTTGGTTTGTATGTTCTATCAGAGGAGAGAAAGGATAGGGGGCTGCGGCTCAACTTGAAGGCATCTGCTGTCTAGAGATAAAGATGGAGAAAGAATAAGTTTTATGTTTTATCCATAGGGGGTGGTAGGTTAGTGTGGGGGAGAAGGGGCATCAACTGTGCAGTCTGAATGATGGCCACCTGTAGAAAGCTATAAACCTATGCACACCTATGTTCATAGCGGCACTATTTACAATAGCCAAGTACTGGAAACAGCCTAAGTGCCCATCAATGGATGATTGGATCAAAAAACTTTGGTACATATACACAATGGAATTCTACGTAGCAGAAAGAAAGAAGGAACTTGTACCCTTTGCAACAACATGGATGGAACTGGAGAGTATTATGCTTAGTG
>PVIW01003021.1:102255-187095 GCA_004026585.1 Noctilio leporinus | reverse complement strand
TTTGAAGTCCGGTATTGTGATTCCTCCTACCTTGTTCTTCTTTCTCAAGATTGTGGTGGCTATTCGTGGGCGTTTTTGGCTCCATATAAATTTTTGAAGTATTTTTTCTATTTCTGTGAAGTCTGTCATTGGTATTTTAATTGAGATTGCATTGAATATGTAGATTGCTTTGGGTAGTATGGACATTTTAATGATGTTAGTTCTTCCCATCCACGAACATGGTATACGCTTCCATTTATTTGTGTCTTCCTTGATTTCTTTCCGTTTTGTGGTTTTCAACGTCAAGGTCTTGTACTGTTTTTGTCAGGCACCTATTTCAAGTCTTTACGCTGCTGTGCAAATGCTCGTACGTGGTTTTTGATCATTTATTCCTCGCACTGAGGACTGTGCTTGTTTTGATATATTTACCCCTCTCTGGAAATTTTCCTAACTCGCTTCTTTGTTCTAGTAGCTGTTTTTGTGTGTTTTTTTTTTTTTAAGAGTGAGGATGGTATCAGCAAGCTCAGGGAATTTGACTTCATTTCCAAGATGGTGCCCGCTTTTTTGTTTTCTTGCCTGGTGGCTAGTTCCTCTGGTGCAGTGTTGAATAGAGGTGCAAGTGTGACCATCCGCCCTTGCTTGGTCCCGGTCCCAGGAGAAATACACTGCGTTTTCCACAATAATTGTGTTTTCACTAAGCAGGTTTCCGTCCATGCGGGTGGAGGGACTTCCCTTCAGCACCAACGCTTAGAGTTGCTTTTCCTTTTCCTCGAACACCAATGGTGGTTGGATTTTGTCAAACGCGTTTCTACGTCTCCTCGGTGGACTGTATGGCTTTTTCGTCTTTGGTCTCTCGCTGTGGCGAAAGGAAGCTGGGGTTCCTGGAGAAGACGCGCCTGGCCGTTTGAGTACAGTGTTGGCCTTCGTTGGCTCAGAGTGGGAGGGAGAGGGGGTCTCCGGGTTCCTGACGCTTCTGGTTTCGGTCTCGGAGCGAGACTGGGAGTTGTTCCCTCCTCACGTGGGAGAAGAGCTGGTTTGATGGGCTCTCCCTCTCCTGCCTTCCGCAGCTGGAGGCGGTGGTTCGATCAGGGCTCCTCTCCTCTCGCCGAGGATGGGTGGTCCGGGGTGCACCCTCCCCGCCCCGGACACCCGCGCACCCTGCAGGCTTCCACGGGTTGCGTTATTTCTGTTTCACCCGCGATGCTTTCGGATTTCCTTTCGGATCCCACCTGGGGCACACGGGCTACGTAGAAACGTGTTATTTTCCGAACGCGTGGGCGTCTCCACGACGGATTCTCTTACGGGTTTCTGGTGTACCTCGGTTGTGGTCCCAGAAAGTGACTCACCGGGTTGGGTTCTGTTCCGATTCACCAGGGCTTAGTTTTCGGGCACAGAAGGTGGCTTGTCTTCGTGGGCGTCCTGTCGGGCACGTGAAAGGCGTGGGCATCCTGTGGTGGCCGGAGGGGCACCTGGAGGGGCTGCTCCGGTGGTTGTGGTCCAGGTCCCAGGATCCGTGCCGATCACCTGTCTGATTTGGGGGAGGGGGCCTGGGAACCTCTAGGTGCACCCACGGGTGTGTCTTTTCATCCTTCTAGTTTGGTCATTTTTTGCTCAAGGTCCTGTGGACTTTTGCTGTTAGATGCCTTGGCATGTAGGGCTGTGCAGTGTCTGGACCTGCGACCCTCTTCCTGGTGTGAAATGGCCTTTAAAAACATTCATCTCCACTTTTTGTTTTTAAAGATTTTATTATTTTCAGAGAGAAGGGCAAGGAGGGAGGAAGAAATGGAGAAGAGCATCCATGTATGGTTGCCTTTCACCTGCCTCCAGCTATGGACCTGGCTTGCAACCTGGTTATGTGCCCTGGCTGGGAATCGAACCAGCAACCTTTGGGTTCGCAGGCCGGTGCCTTATTCACTGGGACACCAGCCAGGGCTGCTTCCCACTCCTGCTCTTTGCTCCGAGGTCTGCTTGCTTAGACGGCAGCAGGGGCACATGGCACCTGTTTCCATCTGTGTTAGTGCAGCAGGTCGCCCTCCTTCATGGCCCTTCCCCGATCTGTGCCCACCAAGTGCGCGTCCTGTGCAGAGCAGAGCTGAGTCTCCATTTGGTCAACTTGACGTCTCTCTCTCGGAGAGAATACGTGGAGCTCGTGTGCGTTGATGACTGTGACGTGTTCCTGGTCTCACCTCCGTCGGTCTTTACAGCCTCGTACGTTGGGTTCTGGTCGCTGCGGCCATTGTCCTGTGGCCAGTGCCCACTTCACCCTACACGCCACCTGGCACCGAGGGAGGCATGTGCCTTTGGGTCTTCACACCCCTTCTAGAGCTTCCTAGTGCTCTTTGCCTCACTCGGCGTCACCGTCTGGCCTGTGGGTGCTTCTCCCAAACACGGGGCTTTTCCCAGCTCCCCCTTTTATACGTTTCAGACCCCACGAACCCCCAGGTTGCCTGCAAAAATATGTGATGTGGGTGGCAGGGCTGCATTGGCCGCAGAGGGGCCGCAGGTCACGGGGACCTGACTGAGCAGGTGGCTGTGTCTCTGCGTGGAGATGGGAGCAGAGCCTGCGGGTATTTTGGGGTGGAGGGGGCCACATGCATGGAGACCCTGAGCAGGCATGTATGTGGTACGTGTGGGAGAAGTCAAGAGAAACCCACAGTGTCCTGTGAGCTGGGGTGGGAGGCAGGGCCCCTGGAGAGGGAGCCACCGTGGTCGCAGGCTGGGGTCCCCGCAGGGGAAGAGCCTGTGGTGCGTCATTTCTTCATGTGGGGCACCCTCACTGTCACCCCACCATTCCCTGGTCAGGTCACTCACTGGTTGTGTGGAGGGTGCCCACAAGCCAACATGCTTTAGAGACCCCAAAAGTACCCGACCTGCAAATTCTGAGGGTGCCTGGGGTGGATGGGGCCCTGGAGAGATGTCCAAAGCAAGCGGGGTCCTGGGAACCTGTGAAGTCCGCAATTGACTTCCCAAGGTCAAGTGCTGGGGTGGGGACCGGGTGGGGACCCAGCCCAAGCGCAGGTGGGGTCGGCTTTCTGCACTGGGGATGGAGCCTTGACAGGCTGCATGGCCCACTGCAGCCGCTCAGCACAGGACGGGCCGCCTGCCGTGGGCTGGGTCCCAGCAGTGAGGTTTGGGGGACTCCTTCACCCGTTTTCTGAGCAGGAACTATGTGCCCAGAGATGTGACAGGGGCGGGGTGGCCCAGGGGAGATAGGAGGTGGCAGCGCCCCAGGGGGTAGACCTGGGGGGAATGAGCAGAACACAGAACGTGGCCTCCCACAGGCCCGGGCCTGCGGTCACAGGGGTGGGGGACCAGGGCGTCCACTCAGGGCACAGGGGCCAACCTCACGCTCAGGCCTGGTACAGAAGGTCTCCCCACACCCCTCGTCTGGGTTCACCACTGACCGGTGTCTGTTTTAGGATTGGGCTTATGGCGATCTCAGCGTTCAACAGTGAAATGTTTCCTCCTCGAAAACTGGTTTTAGAGGAAGTGGAGTGGGGGAGAGAGACATCGATTGGGGGCTGCACCCCTTCTCGCTGCAGCTCCTGGGCGCCCCGACCAGGGCTCCGGCCTGCCCCCTGGCGCACGCCACGGCCAAGAACCGGCCCCTCCGCGGGGGTCCCGTCCCGTGCGCCCGGCCACTGCTGGCGGGTGTGGTCGCCACCACAGTCAAGACCTAGAATGTCCCCGTGACCCCCTGGTGCCCCTCCCTGGCCACCCCGGGCATTTCCTGTCCCATCCACCGTGTCTCCAGGACAGCTCGGGGAAGAGGGGCTGTGTGGGGAGCCCTGCCCCCCCTCCGCCCGGGCACCCTGTTCAGGACTGTTGATTGGGGCGGATAAAATGAGCCCCAGCGGGCCGCTCTGCTCCCAGGCTGACGGACACATGTGCTCCCTCCATGCTCCAGCTGTTATGGTAAAAGCCACCCACTTACTGCACATGGGTGGGCACGCTCTGGTGACTTTGTTCCTCCCGGGCCGATCCTGGGGGGCGGGGAGCAGGGCGGCGTCTGTGGGGGGCGGGGGGCCGTGCTGTTCTGCGCCTTCGGATCCCTCGTCCGCCCCTTCCAGCCCCGTGGGGTTGTGCCCTTTGCTCCAGGTCCCTATCAGCCTGTGACGTGGCCGGGTGGGGCCGGTCTAACGTGGGACATGGCGCACCTTTGGGCCCCTTGGCCTTTGTCGGGATCTCTGCCCGAGTCTCGGGGCAGCCGCGGGGCCTGTTTGAATATTCACTCCCAACCTGCGGCGCGTCTTGGCTTTTCCTTCCGTCTCTTTCGGAAGAGCGGAAGGTTTTCATTTTGCTGACGCTCCACTTTTCAGGGTGTCCCCCCCGCCCCCCCCCACTTTAAGATGTTCGCGTTGTGTGTTCTAAGAAATATCTGCCTCCCCCAAGGTGACCGACTTTCCTCCTGTGCTTTCCATCGAGGTTCGATAGTGTTACACTGGACGTTTAGAGCTGTGGTCCATTTGGAGTTTAATTCTATGGGAGGCGACAGGTGTGGATCAAGGTTAAGTCTTTCCTGCGTGCGTCTGTCCCGTGGTCCGGGCCCCTTTTCCCTACCGAATTCGCGTGCCGCCTTTGATGGGCATCCGCTGACCCCGTGCCTGGGTCTGTCTCCCTCCGGGCTTCCCGTCGGCCTCTCCCCACCATGCGGCTGGGGTCCGCGTGGCCTTGACCGTCAACCTCGGAGCCAGGCTGGCTTATCCCTCAGTTTTGTTCATTGTCAAACATGGGCCAGCACGGCCAGTCCTTTGCGTTTCCACGTAAATCTGAGACTCTGGTGACCCATCTCTACCCAGAGGCCAAGAGTTTGGTCTGCAGTCCCGCTGAGCTTTCTGACCCATGAACACAATGTATCTTCAGGTTGTTTAGATACTTTGTTACTTTGTTACTTTGTTTCCCTGGATCAGCGATTTGTAGTTCTGAGTGCCGCTCTCAGATGGAACCTGTGAGGTTTGTTACTAGGTTTTTCCTGTGTTTAATGACGGTTCTCAAGTTCATTTTGGACTGTTTGTTGCGAGTGTGTTGATCTTGTATTTTGTGGCTTTGCTCACCGGTGCTGGCAGCCGCTTTTTCTTCCTCCTCCCTCCCCCTCTTCCCCCTCATCGTCCTCCTCTTGATTCTTTTGGATTTTCTATGGAGATGATCATGTTGCCCCCGCTGGTTTTATTTCCTAATTTTCAACCCTCTGGATTCTGTTTCTCATTCTGTCCCGGAGCAGGGGCCCCTGGCCAGCTCCCTGCGCAGCCGGGCTGTGCGGTGAGTGGGCCTCGACTTCCATCAGCCGCCGTTTCTCCGTCCGTTGAACTGACGAACGTGTTTTCTTTCCTAGTTTGTTGGTAAGTGAGCTGCACTGATTGCAGTAGCCAGCTGGGGCTTCTTCACCTAAAGCCTGTTTGGTCACAGTACGTTGTTTGGTTTTTCTTTTTAAATATTTTATTTATTATTTTTAGAGAGAGGGGAAGGGAGAGAGACATCCATGTGTGGTTGCCTTTCACCTGCCTCCAGCTATGGACGAGGCTGGAGACCTGGCTTGCAACCTGGTTATGTGCCCTGGCTGGGAATCGAACCAGCGACCTTTAGGGTTCGCAGGCCGGCGCCTTATCCACTGAGCCACCAGCCAGGGCTCCATGACGTGGTTTTAGAAAGGGTATTGCCGGTTTGGTTTGCTGTCGCATGGTACCTTTACCTCCGGGGCCACCTGAACGGCTTTGCTTTTGGTGCCAGGGGAGGTGACCCTGCAGAAAAGTGCCCGGCTTTCCCGTTGGGAAGAGCTGGCCGTCCAGTGGCTGTGCTCCCCCCTCACACAGGTGATGGGGAGTCTCCGGGCCTGGAGTTTCTCGGCGGGACATTTCGTTAGACATTCTGCGTCCTTCCTGGGCTGCCCAGCCGTCCATTCTGGAGCGGCTTCAGGGACGTTGTGTCTTTGGAGGTTTATGCAGGCGCCTGGGGAGCTGGAGCCCCAGCGGGGCTGTTTCTGCCCCACATGTTCATCCTGCAGCCCCAGCCTTAACATACGCCCTCTGAGGCTGTGCCCGCGCTGGCTCTTCAAACAGCCGAGGCTGGGCAGTTCCCTCTCATCCCTTAAAGGATTCATGAAAGAAGGACCCTTGTAATGCACCACCTGACACGGAAATCTCGGGATGTCCAAGTGGGGGCAAGGAGCCCTGTGGTAGGACCCACGTGGCACACGCATGCTCAGCACACGCTCACCCACGGCGCGCGCGCACCGCACCTCCTCTGCATCCTCCTCACACGCACACGCACACGCACGCGTCGGTGGCGGGCCCTGCGGTGCGGGCCCTCCGCTCCCGGACCCCCAGCCCCGGCCACTGGGGCCCTGACACCCATGGCCGGCTGGGCAGAGCCTTCCCGGCACCATCAGAAAGGCTTTTCACCCCAGCGTCTCTCTTGGTTTTGGGAAACTTCTAGTTTCGGGCAAATTCTTGAATAAGGCATTTTTAGAAGTTGGGGCTCTTTGCAGATAAAAACACTGCCCCTCCGCCCTTTCCCGGAGCGGCCCAGGCAGTGCGCACAGGGTGGGCCTCCTCCGGGTTGACAGCCCTCGGCGGTGGGGTTCCTGCGCTGAAAATAACCCCCACTTAGCCGGCCTGTGGACGGAAATAGCCCGGCCTGGGCAAGACAGGGATTTGCTTTAAATACGTGAAAAGCTGCCGCCGGCCGCTCATGGCGTCTACGCGGGCAGGGCGGCCGCGGCCTCCGCTCCGCACCGCAGATTGCAGGCCGGCCGGCCCGCCCCTCCTGTGGGCGGGAGGCCCCGTGCAGGATTCAGGGGGCTCTTGGCTCCCAGGCCACGCAGTGGGGCTCGGGGGCTGCTTTCCCGAAAGCCTCCGCTGCCTTGTCAGCGTGCGGAGCGCCCCGTGCGCCCCCCATCCGCGCCTCCCGCCAAGACCCCGGCGGCCGCCCCTCCAGCATCCTGAGTCAGAGCCCAGATTTTTCCGTGGTGAGGGGAAGGGCGGGCTGGCAGGCCCTGCAAGGCAACAGGACACCCCTGTGTCTCTGGGCCTGTGGGACCCCCTCTCAGGACAAAACGCTTCAGAGCCTTTGACCTAGGCGTCCTCAGGGACCTGTGTCCAGCCCTTGGCTTGATGGTGGAGACAACTCGGACCCCTGGTTGCCAGGGCCGCCCCGTCCGGGCTGGAAGCCTGAGACCCTGTGTCCGCAGGGCGCGCTCTCCTGAGGCCCTGAGGCGAATCTGGTCCGGGCCCACCCCAGCTTCGGGGGGCTTCCGAGACCTGGGGGCTCCCGGGGCGTGTAGGCGCCCCACCAGGTCTCTGCCTTCCAGTTCCCGCGGTGTCTCCCAGCATGTGTGTCCGTGTCTGTAACAAAAGACATCAGCCCTGTTGTGTGGCGACCCTGCTGCCAAATAAGGTTCCGTTCCCAGGTGTGGGGTCAGGACAGCAACACTTCCACCGGAACAGTGACTGAGGAATGGGGGGCTGAGTGGTCAGTGGAGCAAGGGATGTGGGGGGTCGCTGTGGCCCAGGCAGTTCTGCGAAGAGGCCCTCAGTGACTCTTGTCACCCGCTGTGTTAACACCACCTGGCCAGGGCCCAGGCTTCGTGCTGTGTTAGATGCCCAGAGGAGATAGGAGATGCCCCTACTCACTCGGGCTTCTTACAAAACACAAACATACAAACAAAGAAACACAGGTTTTGGTGAAGCCTATAAAAGTGATGCTGGAGGTGACTTTACTCACCCACACAGCTGTTGATGGGGGTGAAGGGAGAGGGAAGAAATTCAGCCGCACACTGAGTCCCGTCTTGCTTGGGGGGGAGCCATGGAGACCAGGGTGGGAAGTTTCTGGGTCAGCGCAGGGGAGTTTAAGGGATAAGAAGGGTCACAGGGATGGACGAGTCCAGTGAGATGTCTGGATTCATGAATAAGGAGGGGGTGATCCACTCAGCAACCAAAAACCAAGGGAACAAAGGAAAATAGCAACTTAGAAACTTAGATGGAAAGGAATCTGATACATCCCATTTTACACTAAACGTGAATGGCCTCCGTTTCTCTACGAAAAGGCAGAGGACTATCAGAAGTATTTATAGTTTTAACGAACGCATTACTCCGAGGAGTTTGTGGTCAAGCACGTGGCAATGGACAGTTGAAAAGTAAATGGCCGAAATGACCGCGAGCAAGTGCAGACAAGAGGGGGAAGCCAGACCACCAGTGTCGGCTCCAAGGTAAAGCCCAGACGGGCGTCCTTTCCAAGAAGACACAACCGTAAACGTGTGCGTGTCCACGTAAAATGCGTAAAGCGGGAGCTGCCAGATATGCAAGGAAGAGGGGGCTCAATAAAACCTTTGTGGGGACTTGCAATGCACCTCTGTGAGAACAGGATAATTCTGGCGGATATAAAGTGAGGGCAGGGGGTAGGTTCCTATTGACCCCTGTCACCGGCACTCCATCGTGAGCATCTACTGATGTGGCACCTTCAGAGGGGACAGCTCTGCCTGGTGACAGCTGGGGCCCACTTGGTGGCAAGATCTTCTCGCTGAGGACGACCCCAAGACGGCCAGAAGGCCTCCCAGCTGGTCCCAGGGGTTGGCTGAGTGATGTCATTTCACTGTCATCTTTTGGTCAAGCAGTCATTCCAATAATGGAGAGGTTTTGTTTCCTGAGGCCGCAGAACAGCGACAAAGCCAGTTGATTCATGTTGTGGGGAAAGTAACGCACTTTGGAAAATGGAGATGTGGCTGGACACCTTCTCCGATCAAACCCAATGCAGTAGAAATACGGGGTTAGCAGGTTTGGGGGTGAAGCGGTGCTCTCCTGGCCCCCCACCCTGGGAGGGCCTGGCACGCCTGGAGCGGGGTGCGGGCTGGGTGCAGAGCTCGGGGGGGCTTGGCCCTTCCACACCCCTGGAAGGCACTTTGTGGGTCTGCCTCACACTGTGGACACTTGTCACTTTCATACCAGGGCCCAAGTGGCTGGTTGGTGGCTTTGTTGTGTTCTCTAGTGTTGTCTTTCCTTATAGGCTGGATTTCATCCGTTGAAAGCAAACAATGTAAAAAGTACACAGATACCGGTGTGTGTTGGGCGCCCCTGGCAGTAGGGTGTCTGGGGGTCCTGTTGAATCAGCTGCTTGTCCCCGTCCTGGGCCCGGAAAAGACAGCTGGCCCCTGGGCCTTCTGGCCAAATCTGCTGGCCTGGCCCGGCCCGGTGCCGGCTGGTGTCCTTCCTCCTCAGGACCCAGGGAGAACCAAACCGGCGGGAGTGGACAGCGCTTGCGCACCCCTTGGAGCAGAGAGCTGGGTTGGGAGGCACCTCACGAAACCCCCCGCGGCGGGTGGGACTAGTTGGCCTGGGAGGGCAGCGGCAGCCGGTGGGACATCAAAGCCCCTGAGGTAGCGGTCAGTCTTCATTCCCAGGCTGCGTCCAGACACCCGCCCCCGGGCCAGGATGTGCCGGGACTGCGGCTGGTACCTGGGCCTCTCATTCTTCCTCCCCAAGGGGCTCAGAACCCTTTGCAGAGCCCAGGACAGTGTGAGGGTCTGTGGTGGGACTGGAGTCAGAGGAGGAGGGTGGGCCTGGGGACCACCTGGGTGCAAGGGTTGTAACGAAACATTTGCATGTGGCTCCGGGGAGGCCATGGGCCACAGCACCAGGGTAGGAGTCCAGCCAGGGGTGGGCGTAGGCCCATCAAGGATCAGGGTCCCTGGGGGCCTCCCTGGGCCCCCGCACCCGGACGTGCTCAGTGTGGGACATGGGACAGGAACCCGGGAGAGAAGTGGGCCAGGGAGACACTGCCCGGGCCTGGGGTGGCGGGGTGTGGGGTCGAGGTGAGTACGAGAGGGGCCTTCTGTGTTGTGGGTGGCACGGGGGGTCTCAAGGCAGGTCTGTGCAGGGTCCTCCAGGCCTCCTCACTGCTCCACTGTGCTTGCGACCCCACTCCTACTTCTTCCAGGGGTGGCTCATCACCCATGGGTCCCCTTGGGCAACAGGGTCGCCCCTTCCCGCCACCCCCAGAGCGTGAGGCAGGCGGCTGGAAGGCCATGTGGAGCAGAGCAGGGCACAGACTCTTTCAGGGGCTGTTATCAGGGGGGCTGGGAAGCCACGGGGGGGAGTGAGCACAGGACTCCCGCGGGTCCTAAGCTGACAGGGCCCAGACCGGCACCCCTCTCCGCTCCCTGCCTGCTCCTGCCTCCCCGCTGCCCCTGCATGGGTGCCCGGGACGCCTGTCCCACACCCCTGCAGGGGGTGGGGTGCTCCGCAGGCGGGCGGCACGGAGGCCCAGCTGTGCCCAGCACATGTCGCCGGGAGGCCCAGGAGCCCTCACCATGGCGCGCGGCTGGAGCAGCTGGCCGCAGGCGCGGCCCTGAACAAAGGGCGCTTTGAGCAGCCTTCGCGCCTGCTTCGCGCCGTCCGGCCAGCTGACCCTCCGGGAATGCCGGGGCCCACTCCCTCTGCGGCTTATCGGGTCCCACGTGGAGGGGAACAGCTGGCCCTGGCCAGGGCCTGCCAACCGAGGCTCCGTGTCATGGGGCCCCCAGCCCCCAAGGGGACACCTCCCGGCCCAGGACCTCAAGATTGGGAGAGAAGCAGCCCCTCACCCTGGCCCTGGTGGGGGGCCTGGCTCCCATGCCCACTCTCCACCTTGCCCAGGAGGCCTTCAAGGGAACCGGGGGCTCCTGCAAAGTCTCCCAGCCTGTGCCCCTGAGTCAGCCGCTCCGGTGTCTGCAGGGCCACCAGGGAGGCCTCTGCTGCAACTTCTGTCCTTGATCCCAGTTCCCGCTCCCGGTGAGGCCGTCCCTCAGGCCTGATGTCCCCCCACCCTGCCCACCTCAGCACTCGGTCCCCAGAGTTCTTCTTTCACTTGTCTGGAAAAGGAACCTTCCCTGGTCCAAGGACGTGCACGCAGGCCCGCAGAGCCGGGTGCCCCCCAGGCCCTCCCGCCATCGGCCCCGTGTGAGCAGGTCTAGGCACGGACTTGTAAGTCACAGGGTGCCGCAGCTTTGGCCAGCCCTGCTGATGAGGACGGGGGTCCCCTTCATGGCCCACCGAGCGATGCTTCCCACGGCCAAGTTTCTAAATGCCTTCCCCTCTCTGGGCCCGGGAAACATGCTCCAGATAAGTGCCCACTTCTCTGGATCTTGATCTCGGCTCCTGGGGTGCCCCGGGTCACTGCGCGGGACCCCTGCGGGCGGGGCAGGCCCGGCTGGCTGAGCTCCCAGCTGAGGGGTTGCAGGGTTCTGATGTGTGTCTGCCCAGTGGCCGGGCTCTGCCGCAGGGTGTGACGTCCTGGGGCCGCTGATGGGGCGGTACCTCCGGAGGAGGGGAAGGGACCCCTCAGCCCCCATCCCCACCACCCAGCCTGACCCTCGCACTCCAGTTCCCTTGTCCCCGCAGCGTGTTCTGACGGTGACAGTCACCTTGAAAGGGGAGAATGAGGCCTGGGAGCGTCTGCAAGGCGGTTTCCTGGCCACAGGTGGCCCGGAAGGCACTCGGAGACAGTTTGCTGCCCTGGGCGCCTGGCCCGGAAGGTCCAGCGCAGAGACCTGCCTGGAGAGGGGCCTGCCAGGCCAGGGCCCCAGGGACACTAGTCCGTTTGTGGGAAAACACAGATGGCAGGAAAGTCGCCGCTGCAGCCGTTTTGAAGTGCACAGTGCCATGGCTTTTACTGCAGTCACCGGGCGGTGTGACCACCTCCTCTGTCTAGTTCTAGAGCTTTTCACCCCGAAAAGAAAGGCCATACAGTGAACAATGGCTCCCCTTCCTCCCTTGCCTCCATCTGGGGGCACTGGGGCTGCTCCCACCTCTTGGCTGCTGTGACCAGGGGGGGACACATCTCTTCGTGACCCACTTTCATGTCTGCGACTCTGAGGGCCGCAGGACTGCTGGGTCACGTGGCCGCCCTGTGTTGAGCCTTCGGGGACCCGGCGCCCCATCACAGCCGCTGAGCACGCTCCGGGCCGGCCCACTGTCCCCCCAGCCTCACCAGCACTTGTCTGTCTGGTCCCTTCTGGGGGACCCATCCCAGTGCGTGTGCGCTGGCGTTGACCGTCTTTTCAGGCACTGACCATCTCTCTGTACGTCTTCTTGGAAGAAATACCTATTCAGATTCTTGGTCCCTTTTTTTAATTGGGTGTTGGTGAGGAACTTTGGCTTTAATAATTCTAAATGGTGCACAGTGCTACTGCTGAGGCCCCCCAACACCCTCATTTAGCGTTGGCAGGGTTGGGGGTGCTGGCTGGCGGCTGGGACCCAGCCCGTGCCCGTCCCTGTGCATCTGGCTGCCCCCCGGCAGGCTCTGGAGCCCGGTCTCAGCCCCCAGAGTGGGTCAGAGGCCCCTGTTGGTGGAGCGGGAGGCAGCCGGGGCCGCGACTTGTACCTGGGGGACAGCGGCTGGGTGGGGTGGTTCTGTCTCCGCTGATAGAACATGGCTCTCGCCTCAGGTCTGTGGGGTCCAGTTCATGGCTACCTCCGCCTGACCCGTGCACACGCAGGGGCTCATCAGGGGGTCTCCGGGCTGGCTGTTATCAGTGGGCTAGCCAAGGAGGGTCCCTGGTCCCCATGGGTATGGTTTTTGGGGCTCTCCAGGGTGGAAAACCTGGTTGGGGGGCCCTGGGAGGGAGTGGGGGGGTACATGGGTACCTTGGCCCTGTAGGGAGCTCTTGGTGGGCTATAGAGCCCTCCCTCCTACGTGGCAGTGGGGAGCCGTGGCTGAGACTCGAGTACGGACAGGTGACCTGGGGTGCTCGCCCCCCAGGGCAGAGAAGCCCCAGGCTGACAAGGGTGATGGGGTCACCTATAGAGGCTGAGGCTGGAGGTCGGCCTTCTGAAACCAGCACTCAGAAGGGGTGGCCCTGCTGTTCCATGAGCCTGCTGTGGGCCGGGAGTGTTGTCCCTGAATGAGGGGGGACCATGAGATAGCTCCAGGCGCGTGGGGGTTCAGCCTTCCTCCAGGCTGCCCCCTCCCCAAGCCTCCACCAAGGATGGCCACGCCCGGTCCAGCTCCCGGGGCAGGACATGTCCCCGGGATCCCCTGGAGGGTGCCCCGTGTTGCGGTCCACCGTGGCCTCGGCCCCATCCTGCCCAGCACCCGAGGTGGATGGTGGTCCGCTCTTCCCTCCCCCCTGCGCCGTGCGGTGCCGGCCGCCACGTTGACGGGCCGGGGCCTGGGGCCGCGGGAGGTGGGAGCCCAGCCGCCAGCCGGCCTGCTCTGCATTCCAGACTCAAACAGGATTTGGGGATTAGCGTTGTTGGAAATTATTCCTACACCTCACCCTCCGGAGGGGAGCCTGCCTCCCCCCCAAGCCAGGCGCCCCTGGGGTGCGGGGCCAGGCGCCCCTGGGGGGTCAGGCAGCTCTCGGCAGACATGCCGGGTATTTATTTGCTTTAAAGTCTGTCTTAAGGCGCTTGTACCTCTCCAAAGCTGCTTAGGACCGGCTGCACAAGGGATTTAGCGATTTTCAAAAAATGCTTCGAGATGAGAAAATCCCCGAAGGGCTTGACCAGCCTGCTGGGGGGGTCTGGGGGGGACGCTCCCCACTCTGGTCTGGGGACACAAATTAAGAAGATGAAGCCCCTGCTACCAGGCAGCTCCCAGTCAAAGCCGCTGCCCCCGCTGACAGGAGGGACCAGTACCCCCCTCCCCAACCCCCGGGTCCACCCCTGCTTGCTGGGCCGGCTCCCATGTCCCCCACCCACAACCCCCTCCCCGGCCCCCTGAAGGACTCCTTGCCGCAGACTGAGAGTATCTTTTGGAAAGGAAAGCAGTTGATGTCCTGGCCACGCACTGAGGGTGCCCCGAACACAAGTCGGGGTCCCGCGTATTATTTCATCCGGGAGTGGCTGGCAGTGTCCAGCCACCCCTCCCTCCAGCGTCGGTCAGCTCCCCAGCGGGAAGGGCAGACGTCAGAAACGGGAGCCAGGCTGGCCACTGCCCCCCGTGGATGCAAGGGCCCTGGCCAGAGGAGGTAGGGCCGGGGGCCGGGGGCCGGGGTCCAGCCGTGCCGGCCCTGATGGACTCACCACACTCAACGTCCTCACGTCCACCCGTGGGGCCTGTGTCAGGATTTCCTTCCTTTTTAAGGCCCAGGGACAGCCCCCATTGTGTGGACGGACCACATTTTGTTTTGGCTGTTCAGTCCCTGGAGACACCATCTGAGCTGAAGAGGGGTAACACCGTTCAGCATCCTGAGGGTGGTCCCCATCCTCGTTCCCGGATACGGGGTGTGTCCCCGTCGGTCAGTGCCGCCCTTCATTGCCACACACCGTGGTTTTCAGCTTGCGGGGCACCGGTCCTCTGCCACCTTCGTGGACGTATAAGTGTGTTTTTCTGATGCTGGCGTAAACAGAATTGTGTTTGTGGTTTCCTTTTCAGAGTGTCCATTGTTGGTAGAAACAATGCAACTGATAGAAAAATGTAACCGATTTTTACGTGTTGACTTGGAGTCCCGCTTGGCTGAATGCGTTTATTAGATGTAGCCATTTCTGCGTGGAGTCACCAGGGGCCTCTACATAGAAGACCCTGTCACCTGCAGGCAGAGGTGACTTGGCCTTTGTTTTCCAGCTGGGATGCTTTTACGTCCCTCTGTCCTGCCCCAGGGTCCTGGCCAGGCCGCCCAGGGCTGCGCTGAGTGGGACGGGTGCCCCCCGGGTCCTGGTCTCCAGGGGAGACCCTGCGACTTTCCCCGCTGATCTGAGGCCTGATGTAGGTTTTGCTACGTGGCTTTCGTTACAAAGAGGCCGTTTCCTTCTCTTTCTTTCTTTCCTGCGCGTTTTCTGCCACGAAAGGGTGTTGAATTTTGTGAGGCGCCTTTCCTCAGCCCGTTGAGATCATGTATTTTTTTCCCCTTCATTCCGTGGATATGATGTGTAGCGTAGTGATTGATTTCCATGTGCTGAGCCGTCCTTGCATTCCAAGAAGGAATCCCGCGTGGCCCGCGTGTCTAATCGGTTCCGTATGCCGCAGGATTCCGCCCGCAAGCGTCTCGCTGAGGGTGTTGGCATCCACGTCCGTGATGCAGGCTGAGCTGTTTTTCTTCTCCGGCCGTGGCCTTGGCCCTGGGCTCGGAGAACGAGCCAGGAAGGGTTCTCTCCGCCTGCCTTCTGGGGGAAGGTTTGAGGATTGGTGTGAGGCCCTTCGATGTTGGGTGGCATTCACCCGGGAAGTTACGAGGTCTGGGGCTTCCCTTTGTTCAAAGATTTTTTTTTTTTTTAATGCATTTCCTTTTGGAGGGGAAGGGAGGGAGAGAAGTACCAACGTGACAGAGAAGCATCCATCGGATGTGTCTCCCTCCCCCTGACCTGGACAGAACCCCCGCCCCGGCCTGTGCACCAACTGGGAATCGAACCCTCGACCCTTCACGGTGCTCAGCCAGCGAAGCCAGGCCGGGTGAGGCCGCGAACAGGCTGCTGATGGTTGACCCAGTTTCCTTCCCGAGTCCGAGGTCTAGGGATGCCGTTCCTTGCGGTGTAGCCTTGGCTGGTGTTGTTTCTTGGAACGGGCCCATTTCATCCAGGTCGTGCCATTTGCTGGCGGGTGGCACCTTCCTTCTGGAGCTGAGGTTTCCCGCTCCCACCCGCCGGCATCTGTCCACTCACCCACCCTCTCTGCCTTCACCCCCCACCCGTCTGTCCACCGTGCACCCCCCTATCATGACCCAGATGTGAGCCTTTGCCTCCTGGCTCCCCCCTCCTCCCCAGTCCCGACTGCAGACCCTCGGGTGAGGGGCCTGGGCCAGGGCCCGCCCAGCTGCCCACCCCCTGTGGGGACGCAGGCCACCCCTGCGGGTGTCTCTGCCGGGGGCTCCGCTGCACAGGCGGCCCTGGACACGGCCGGAGGAGGGGGCAGAGCCCCGCACAGCCGGAGCTCACGGCCTCGTCCCGCAGGAGATAGTGCTGGTGGCCTTCTTCGGCACGGAGTACGTGGTCCGCCTCTGGTCGGCAGGCTGCCGCAGCAAGTACGTGGGCGTGTGGGGGCGGCTGCGCTTCGCCCGGAAACCCATCTCCATCATCGGTGAGTCTCGCTGGTGCCCCGGCCCCCCGACCCCGGGAAGGGCCCCCCGACCCCGGGAAGGGCGGCCCCTGCGGGTGGACGTGCCTCACAGGCAACCCCAGGCTGGGTCCCTGAGAGCTCAGAACCCCAGGACACTTTGCCTGGGACCAGGGGGGACCCCAAAGCCAGCAGGAGCACCTCTCAGGTCCTCAGCCTCAGCGCTGGATCCTCTGGGACGCTGCTCACAGGGCGGGTTTTGGCACATGCTCGGCACAACGAGGGCTGGGCTGCCCTGCAAGGTTCCTGGGGTCCCCCTGGGGGGCTCTGCCCCACCCCACTGCCAGGCCCCCTCCCCTGGGCCAGCCACTGGCTGGCGATGGTGCTGACCGGCTGCTGGCCCGCTGCCTCCCCAGACCTGGTCGTGGTTGTGGCCTCGGTGGTCGTCCTCTGCGTGGGCTCCAAGGGGCAGGTGTTTGCCACCTCCGCCATCAGGTATGGCCGGCAGCAGGCGCCGCGGGGAGGCCCAGGGCGCTGGCCCGCAGGGCCGGGGCGGCTCGGGGCCTGGGCCGAGTTGTGGTCCAGACCTGGGGTGAGTTTTCACCACTGCCTGGGCTGACCTCAGTCTGCTCATCTGTAAACTGGGGTGATGGGCGATGGGCCCGAGGAGGGGACGAGGGGTGGGAGAGGGGGAGTGGGCCGCTCGCAGCTGGGTTTGAGGCACCGAGGGGTGGGGTACAGCCTGCCCGCCCGGCCGGCATGGATGTGCCCGGCAGGACACGGTGTCTCCCCCACAGGGGCATTCGTTTCCTGCAGATCCTGCGGATGCTGCACGTGGACCGCCAGGGCGGCACCTGGCGGCTGCTGGGCTCCGTGGTCTTCATCCACCGCCAGGTACGGGTGCTGGGGGTAGGGGTGGGGACAGGGTGCCGTGCGACCTACGTGCCCATGGTCCTTCGATCCAGGGACGAGGGGCCATCGGGCAAAGGGAAAGACAGACACACTCGTGGGAAAAGGTCCAGGAGGCCCCAAACCTGAAACAGGCCAAGAACAAACTAGAACAGGGGGGCGAGGGGGCCCGTCCATAGCTCAGTTCCACGGGGAGGGAGCCGGCTGGTGCTGCAGCCCTCTCAGGGCGTCTGCCCACATGGCGGGGCCTGCCCGGTGCCCAGTGCCTGGTGCCCGGCGGGGAAGGACCCCACAGCCGCCGTCCATGGGCCGTGCGGGAACGAGGTGCTTGTGAGCAGCCGTCTGCGTGGGACGTGACAGGTGGCCCACGCGCCCACCCACCGGCCGCCGCTGTCCCGCAGGAGCTGATCACCACCCTGTACATCGGCTTCCTCGGCCTCATCTTCTCCTCCTACTTTGTGTACCTGGCCGAGAAGGACGCCGTGAACGAGTCCGGCCGCATCGAGTTCGGCAGCTACGCAGATGCGCTGTGGTGGGGGGTGGTAAGTCGGGCCCCTCGGGGGGCCGTCGGTGTGGGGGCCTCGCTCCCCCGGGTCTGGGCAGAGGAGAGGCCAGGACAGCGACCCGTGGGCCCTTGCGCTCTGGGTGCTCAGGACTTGAGGCCTGGCGGGCGGGAGGCTCCAAGCCCCAGGGCTGGACACGGGTCTGTGCCGAGCTGGGGGTTGGATGGGCCGGCGGACACTTGAGTGGGGAGGACAGGACGGGGCCCAGTGCTCTGGGGCGCGTGGGCTTGTGGCCCAGGAGGGTCCAGAGCAGCTTGGAGCTGTGGAGCGAGTCCAGAGAGAGCCGGAAGGGAGTAGGGGCCCTTTGAGCTTGTGTTGGGGTGGGGGGTGGCCTGCTGGGGTCAGGAGAGGAGAGGGGGCGGCCTGCCCACACGAGGTGGCCCAGGCCGTGGGGACGGCACGGGATCCAAGAGGAGGCAGGGGCAGGGCCTGGGCCAGACCCAGCCAGCCATGTCTCCCCTCCCTCTCTCCAGTGCCCCCCACCCTCCTCCAGGGGGGGGCCCTCCTGCTTGTCCAGGCTGGGGGGCCTCTGTGTGGCTGCAGGGGGGCAGTGCCGCATCCCCACCCTGCAGGCTGGGCTCACAGGCAAGACTCGCCCCTCGGCTGCGTCTGTGTTTTCTGCACGCTCCCAACATGCCAGGCCCCTGGCGAAGGCTGGGACACGTGGACCCAGCTCTCTGGTGGGGAAGGCCCGGTCCTGGCCCCCATCTGCCGTCCACCTTCTGTCCTGGGGCCAGTGCCCACAGGCCCGGGTTGGGCAGCCCCAGCAGGTTTGGGAGGGTGGGCTCACGAGGTCCCCAGCGGAGAGCGGGCCTGCGGTGGGCAGGGGACGGGCCGCACGGAGCCAGGGTTCCCGGGGGACCTGAGCACGTGGCGAGCCCCGAGGCTCTGCTGATAAGCGTGCCCGGCCTCGGAGCCGCACCGTCTGCTGCCTCCCTGGCCGTTCCTGGAGCCCCGGGCAGGGAGGCCCCCCCAGCCCCCGCCGCGGCGCAGCGGCGCACCCACTCCCACACCTGTGCAAACATCCGCGCGCCAGCCCGGAGAACAGGCCCTTTGTGCCCGGCCTGGCACCGGTGCCTCAGCCCTCGCCGTCCGCTGCAGCCCCCGGCGCGGCCACCGTGGGCCCTGGCCTGGCCATTGTTCCCGCCGGGCCCGGGGCTGCCCTGGGCCCCGACACCAGGCCCTGGGTCAGACGGTTCCCATTCATAGCAGCCGCTGCCCCTGCAGCTGTCCGGGGGGCCCCTTCGGCTTGAGTTATGGGCTGTGTTCCTGGCACGTCCGGCACAAACAGAGCTGCAGAAACCGAAGCTGGGCAGCCTGGCCGGGGCGTTCAGCCAAGGCGCATCTGGGGCCGAGCAGTTGCTTTCTATCTACTTCCTGTGTCCTGGCTTCGTCCACCCTCTGGGGCGAGAGCCCTGAGACTCGGGGGGCTTCCACCCCGCGGGTGGTGGTCCCGCAGGCTGGGCTGTTTGATCTGCACGCTGGGCCACCCCAGCCTCTCTGAGACATGGGGGTACGCTGGACGGTGGGGCATCAGGGACGCGCTGCCTGCCGCCTCCTTCAGGGAGCCGGGGGCCGCGTGGGCACACTCATGTGCCCGATGGGTCATGGGCACCATGGGGTCCCAGCTGGTCTCTTGCACAAATGAACGAATGAGCTGATGGGCCTGCGGGGAGGTGCCTCTAGGACAGGTACCGTCTCTCCAGGCGCTGTCACCACGGATAGTCGTGCAGGCGGGGGCCACAGGCCACACGCAAGCACCCTCCCTCCGGCCTGGGCCCCGGAAGCCCGAGATCAAGGTGTCACAGGGCTGCGTCCCCTGCCATGGCTCTAGGGGAGGGTCTTCGGCACCTGGGGGCCCCCTGGGCTGGTGGTCACAGCTTTTGCCTCTTCTGATGTTTGTTGAGGGGTGGAGCCCCATCCCAGGTCACCCGGCATGATGTGACCTCAAGAACCTTGCTCACTTTGGCAAAGGCCCTACTCCAACTACACTCCGGTTTTGGGGTTCGGGTGGACACACATTTCAGGGGGGCCGACTGTTCAGCTCAGCGCAGCAGGTGTGTCGGGCGGACCCCTGTGCAGGCTGCCCCTCCCCAAGCCTCAGCGTCCACGCTGCAGCCAAGGGGTCCGCTCAGTGCCCGGGTGTCTGGCTCCTCCTGTCCCCCCACCCCAGCAGCGACAGCTGGCCCTGGGGGGAGGGCTCCCCGCACTCCCACGTGTGGCGCCCTATGGCCGGCGGCTGGGCGTTTGGGGAGGACTTGAGGCTTTTTTTCCTTTGCCCTTTGGAACAAAACGCATTTGTTCGGGTTCAAGTTTGAGGGGCGGGAAGGCAGCTTTCACACACACGGGCTCCACTGTCTGGTGCCTGGGGGTCTCTCCAGTCAGTGGCTGTCGGGCTCTGTTTACCCCCGAATCTAAATTTAGAATTTAGAGTGAAAAGACGGGCAGCCCGGCCCCGCCTCGCGGCCACCATCTCCGGGTCTGACGCCTGCTCCCGCTCTCCTTGCCGGGGGGCTCCAGGAGGCCCCCGCCTCACAGGCTGTGTTGCCGGCTGGGAGGTGAGGACGGAGGCTCCAGGGGCCGAGTGGCACCGGGCGAGGACAGGGCCTCCTGGACACTCAATGGAAGCCCTGTGGGTGCCACCAGGCAGGCGGGACCAGTGGCAGGACCTCATGGGGACACTGAGGCCTTATGGTCCTAGGGCAGCGTGGCCCCCACCCAGCACTCAGACCCCACCCGTTCAGCACTCTTCCGCCTGAGCCTGGGGGTCCGATGCAGCTGAGAACTGGGCGTACCCCCCGAGGAAGGGCTTTTACAGCTGGGTTTTGCAGGATGAGTAGGAGTCTGCAGGGCTGTCCATTTGTTGCCCACGAGCTGACACCCGGGGGGGTGGGATTCCTCACGTGGACTTGGCTGGCCCGGGGAGAGTGGCCGCAGGGTTGATTTCCTTGGGAGGGGGGTTCAGTGTGTGTCAGCGAGGGTACGAGGTTTCCGGCCCCAGCCCGAGGGGGAGAAAGGATGCAGCACCAGGAAGCACAGTGAGAACAGG
The DNA here is from genome assembly GCA_004026585.1 of Noctilio leporinus. Taxonomy (NCBI): domain Eukaryota; kingdom Metazoa; phylum Chordata; class Mammalia; order Chiroptera; family Noctilionidae; genus Noctilio; species Noctilio leporinus. The sequence goes on along the minus strand of PVIW01003021.1, from coordinate 166,635 downwards.
GTGCGGCCAGGTAACCTGGCGGTGGTCAGGGGCATGGGCTGCAGCTGGGAGGGGAGCGAGGACCTGACATCCTGACCCCCAACCGTGGGCCGAAATGGCGGCCCCAGGCACAGGCACCTTCTCTAAGGTGTGGGTGTCCTGTCCCAGCCCGGCCACATCCGTTCAGGGTACCGATCCACACCAGACCAGGCCAGCCTCCAAGGTACCCGTGAGCGAGGTCAGCGCACTCCGGACCCCCTGGGTCAGGCTGGCAGCTGGCGGCACGTGAGTCCTGGGCTGTGGGGGGAGCGGCCTCCTGCCCGCGCCTGGCCTGTTTCCTCCTCCGTAATGGTTTGTCAACTGGAGGTCCCACCGGGGACCCCCTAAGTGTCCGGGTTGGGAGGTCCTGGCCCCTGCTCTCGGCAAAGACATCTCCAGACAGGTCTGCCCTATGGTGGCTGCAGATAGACCACTGGCCCGGTGCTCCAGCCCCGCTGGAGGGCGTCCTGGGAGGGGTGCTGCAGAAAGCAGGGGGTCCAGTGCCTCACGACAGGGTGGGCAGGGGCGGGTGGGGGGGCTGGAAGGTTCTCCCAGTTGTGGCCTCCGACCTGTGAGCCCAGACCCGGCAGCTCCCGGGAGGGCCAGGCCGGCTCCGGGCTCCGTGACGGCCTCCCGTGGCCGTGGGGACACCTGGGAGCTGCCTGGCGCCGGGGCAAGGGCTGCGGGGACCGGGCTGTGTCCCCCGAGTGCGGGGCCCCCGCGGACGTGCAGCCCTGCATTCTGATCGCCCCGGCTGGGGGCTGGCTATAAATGGCCCATTCCTGAGCTGCCTGTGTCTGTGAATTCAGGAAAAACAAACAGCGCCGCGGGGGTGGGCCGTTTCCTCAAAGAGCTGAAAGGATGTTGTTAACTTGACAAAGAGGGTCTGTGACAGGGGCTGAGGGGCCGACCATCCCCATCCCCCGGCCGGCTCAGCCTGGGGGGTGGGGGCACCTGGCCTGGCACCGGAGCCGCCCCGGCCAGCCGGCTGGGGGTCTCTGCACCTCCAGGCGGCATGGCCAGGCCAGGGGCCCGCCGGGCGCCCGTGGCTGAGGGTGGGGGTCTCAGGTGTCCTGCCTGCCGGCCGCCCACTCACCCCGCCCCGAGCCTCCCAGCCGGGCCTGCCCTCCCCCCGCTGCAGACACATCCATCGCTGTGGACACGTTGGGCCTTCGTTTGGATGGTTTAAAAGGTTGCGTGACATGTTCTTTTCCATGATGTTTTCTGGGGTTAGGACACCCCCCTCAACTTTGTCCCCCGGCTGTTGGGGCCCCAGGGCACTTGTGCGCCTGCAGGTCACCTCTACCCAGACTTGGCTCCTCAGGCTGCGGAGACATGTTTAATGTCTTTGTGTTCATTCAGGAAGCGGCATGTCACCCCACGCAGCTCTTTGTCACGGGCCGGCCTCCCGGGGCCAGCGATGGCGGCCTGGGGGGTGGCCGCCTCCTTCAGCGGGGCAGGCGGGGCCGGGCCCGGCCTTCCCCAGCGGCGGCCCTGGCTTCCATGGGTGCTGCGCCTCGGGCACCCTAGGGAGCCGGCCTCCATGGCAGCGTGGGGCTGAGAGACTCCAGCCACCGGCCGAGTGGCCGCAGGAGCCGGACCGCACGGTCCAATGGACGGGACCCCTCGGCCTTTGCCCGCAGGGTGGCGGGTTGGGGGTGGAGTTGAACTGCCCACGCTGACCCCTGTGCCTGCCCTCCCAGGTCACGGTCACCACCATCGGCTACGGGGACAAGGTGCCCCAGACCTGGGTCGGGAAGACCATCGCCTCCTGCTTCTCCGTGTTCGCCATCTCCTTCTTCGCGCTGCCAGCGGTAGGTGCCCCGCGGGGGTCACGGCCTCGCACCCCGGTCCTGTTCGCTCGCGGGCGTGGCGCGTGCCCACGTGTTACATACCAGCGGCGCGTGTTGCACATGTTTATGGGTGGATGCGGAGTGTGCCGTGGCACATGACAGCACATGCAGGTGTGCACTGAGCACAGGAAGGTGTGTGCGAGCATGTCTAGGGACGGGGGCTCCTGTCTGATGAGCTGGTCCCTCCTGTCACCCCCAGCTGTCCGGTGTTGCAGGGTCTCCTCGGGTGGGGCAACCTCCTGCCACAGTGGGGCAGCGGGAGTGCCAGCCTGGTCTGCGGGCCAGGTCCCGCCCGTGAGCCCGGGTCCCGTCCCTGAGCCTGGGGCCCCTCCCTGAGCCCGGGTCCCACCCGTGAGCCCGGCTCCTGCCTCCCTGCAGGGCATCCTCGGCTCTGGCTTTGCGCTCAAGGTCCAGCAGAAGCAGAGGCAGAAGCACTTCAACCGGCAGATCCCCGCCGCGGCCTCGCTCATTCAGGTGCTGGCGCCTGGGGCCCCGCCCTCACTGCCACTGTCGTGTTCGGCTGTGTCCGGGGGTCCACCCCACCAGCGTCCGTTCTGGGCATGGGGAGCTGCTCCGCCCTGAGCTTCCCTGGCCCCTCACACGCGGGTCCTCGGGAGGTGGATGGGCTGCGACCCACAGGCACGCGTGGGCGGGTTGGCGTGCCCGTGACCCAGGGCCTTGGGGGCCTGGCCCGTGGCTTTTCCGAGCCTCCCGGCAGGTGTGGAACTCAGGCAGCCACTCCGCACGAGGTCCCGCCTGGCGGCTCGCAGGTGACAACCCTCCGTTCTGTTCCAGACGGCGTGGCGCTGTTACGCCGCCGAGAACCCCGACTCGTCCACCTGGAAAATCTACGTGCGGAAGACGTCCCGGGGCCACACCCTGGTGACCCCCAGCCCCAAGCCCAAGAAGCCGGGCATGGTAACAGCACCGCCACCCAGAACGGGGGCCACGTGTTCACCAGCAGAGGGGCTTCGGGGTCAGCTCCCGGCCAGGATTGGACCCGGGGTTTTGGGGTGTCAGCACCGTTCTGGGGACTGAGGGTGCACACCCTGTGCTGGGCCTGCCGTGCCCGCGTCCCCAGACTTGGGGCCCAGCTGGTTGAGCGGAGGCGCCCCAGGCGTGGGGCAGGCTGGGCAGAGGGCTCTGCAGACACCTTGGCTCTGGGCTTTCTGTGCTGGGCATGGCGTCCGCACTTGGGGACAGGGCTGTTGAGGGAGGGTTCAGGCGAGAGTCCCGTGGTCTGGCAGCAGTGAGCCGAGGGTTGGGTGGGCCCTGGCCTGGTCCCCTCCGTGGCCCTGGTCCTGGGGGATCCACCTCTGAGTGCCCAAACCCATCAGTCCCTGCCCCTGCAGTCCCCTTGTCAGAACCTTCTCCAGGGTTCGCACGCACCGTCTTCCTCCTTCCCTCCGGGTCACATTGTCCAAGAGGCCTTTGCTGCCTCCCTGTAGGTCCTCCCTCATGCCAGAACCTTCTGCTCCCTAGTTTCCTGTCCGCCTGCGCGGGCCGTGAGCCACCAGGGGACCCCAGGGACAGCCCACGGTGCCAAACCCCCCCCCCCCCGTGTCGGCGGTGCCACTGAGGCGCCCAGCATAGGACGCATAGGACCCACCCAGTTATTGTCCATTTTTTCCCTCCAGGTAAAGAAGAAAAAGTTCAAGCTGGACAAGGACAACGGGGTGAGTCCGGGAGAGAAGACGCTCACGGTCCCCTACATCACGTGCGACCCCGTCTTAGAGGAGCGGAGGCTGGACCCGTTCTCTGTGGACAGCTACGACAGTGCTGGTGAGGACCCTCACCGCCGCGCAGGCCGAGGGGGCCTGGGTGCTCTCCTCTGACCCCAGGGTCTTTGCTGCTGCCCAGTGTGTGCCAGGGGTTCCACGGCCACCCCAGGCCCAGGGTCTGAATGTGAGTCCCGTCCATCCTCCAGGTGTGTCCCTCCGGGAGGCCTGGCCCCTCAGGGAGGGACCCCCTGTTCTGTCCCGGGCCCTGGCCCACTGGCACCAGGCTTTGCCTGGGTCGTGCTGGGTGGCTGGGGCCCTGAGTCTGGCACAGAGGAGGTGGCCCCCATCCCGGGTGGAGTAGGCAGCATTTTCCTGTCCTGTCCTTGTTCCCTGTCCCCTCAGGGGCCGCTCCTGGAGCCCACCAGGATGCCCTGGCCGTGACGGGCAGTGTGAGGACAGAGAGGCCTCCACACTGGGGGTGGCTGGTGTCCGGCCCTCCAAGCAGCTGACTCAGGAAGTGTCCCCCACATCTAGCGACTGTGCTGGGGAGGGGCTGTCTCGGAGGCTGTTGGGGGGCAGGGCGGAGCCTGCCGTGCCCCCCACAGGCGGCGACCAGCTGTGGCCTCATCGCACGCTGCCCGGATGTGGCTGCAGCCCTGGGACGTGGCCCCTGCCTGGTACTGGCGTGGCGACGAAGCACAGTTGTGCCCGCAGGTGCCCAGTGCCCCCGCAGCTCCGGATCGGGGGCAAGGCCGTGGCTGAGATGCAAATGGGGGCTTTCTGCCGATGCTAATGGGCAGGTTGGGCGTGGGGAGAGGCATCCCTCGCATTGGCTGGGCGTGGAGCGGCCCGCAAGGGTCCCCTCAGTGCCCGGGTGTCACCGAGTTCGCCGGGCTGCCTGCGGGATGCCAATGAGGCGTTGGCGCGGGGAACGTCAGGCCCTGTGTGGGGTGCCGGGGAGCAGGCGTCCCTCCTGCCGGCTCGATAGTCAGCCCAGCCCGGAGCCACGGGGTCTCCGGAGCCAGAGGTTGGCGAGTTCACCCGGGAGGCAGGGCGGGAGTGGGCTGCGAACTCGGGCCGCTGCCACGGCTGGGAACGGCACGGCCAGCGCCCCACCATGGGGCGCCACGGCCTCGTCAGCCCCCCAGGCCCAGGGCTCCACCTGAGCCCCGCGGGGCGTGACCAGGTGTGTCAGCCCAAAGCCCTCGGTGCCTGTCTGCAGTCACTGCACTCTGGTCCTGGGACCCTCCGGCCTAGTGTCCCTCCTGGTCATGGGCTCTAGAGCCTCATCAAAGCCGCTAGCGTTGCTGGGTGGATCCCCAGTGTCGGGGCAGGTACCATGCCCAGCGGCTGGTGGCCTGGCTCTCCGTGCAGGTTGACCTAGGGGTCCCCACCCCCCACAGCACCCAGCCTCCCACAGGTTCTGTCCTTCAGCTGCCCATAGGGCCTGGCTGGCTCACCAGGGATGCCAGGCCCAGGTGAGGCCCCCGGAGGGGGAAAGACCCTGACCTGCTGAGAGGACAGCAGACGAGGCAGCAAAGGGGCAGGGTGTGTGGTCCTCTGCAGGGTGGGCTTCTCGGAGGAGGTGTCGTAATGGCCGACAGAGGTGCGAGGAGGGCGGGGAAGCGAGTGAATGGCGCAGGGGGATGGCAGAGCCTGTGTGCACCTCCACGTGCTCTAGGCGATGTCCCGTAGAGGCTCAGGCTCCCGCCCCATTGGGTGCCGCTGGGGTGGGTGCCACCATCCCCGTGGGCATGAGAGCAACCAGGACCCCAGTGTGGCACCCGCCAGATCAGGGGCCTGCAGAGCCTCGGAGTAAAAAGAGGGGGTGTTCACCCTTGTGATGTTTAGGCAGCGCCCGACCTCCGGGTCCCTGTGGTCCCTGTGCTGAAGGAGCCACATTGATGGCCAAGTCCTGGGGGCCCAGTGGCCCCCAGACCCAGCTGGGCAGCTCCCGGGTCCCTGCACCGTCCAGCCGCTTTCCCGGCCACTCGGCCCAGCCACCGAGGCTGGCCTTGCCGTCTGGAGCTGCGGACGGAGCCCCCGCGCCCTCCCGTCCCCTCCTGTCCTGTGGCTGCTGCTGCTGCTGCCCCTTTGGGGTTGGCCTTGGTTGGCACCCCGCTGAGGGCACGGTGGAGGCCTCCGGGCTTGCCCACGGCCACGTTTCCGCTCACACTTGGGATGCAGCCGGGCCTCAGTGACACTCTGGGGGTGGTCAGCTCACTTTGCACCTGAAAGTGCGGTTAGGCCTCTGCTCTCAGGTGCTGGTGTATTTAGGGGAGTCGTTCTAGGCAGAGTGGCGTGTTCCCCGTGTGGCCGAGAGGCACGGGGGTCGCCTGGCCGCTGGCACCGCGGAGGTCGCAGGCCGGCTTCGGAAGGGGCCCCGCCCCTCTGGCCTGGCCTGGTCTTTGACTTGGTGGTTTCTCCGCAGTGAGTCAGGCCAGCGGAGCATCTGAGCTTCTCCTGCCCGGCACTCTGGCCGGCAGCTCCGTGTTGGTGCCTGTTGGACCAGAGGGAACCTGCAGGCAGTAGAGGAGTGCAGGTGGGGGGTTGAGGGGGGCTGGTTTCGCTGGAATTGGGGGCAGCGTTTGCTGTTTTGATGTTGTTTCTGGTTTTTATACTTTTCCTCCGTCAAGGAAGAAATAAAATTTGCAAACTAGAGACTGCCCAGGAAAATAATAACAGGCAGCCCCTATCCGGTCCTGTTATAGGTACTTGAACCATTTAAACGATTGATTCCTAAATTTATATGTCTAAATATAATGCCACACCCAATAGCCAGATAGGGGGGGAAAAGCACAGTGACTCATACATGAAAGGAGAAGCAATCAACCCACACTCAGCGTTGGGGTTCCTTACACGTACCCTAAGAGTTGACAGGGCAGGCGGACCGGTCTCAGCCAAGCCGGCTAGAGAACATTCTAGACCCCTCGTCCCCACCTGGGCAGAGCTGGGCTTGTTCCCAGGCCCGCACAGAGCACTGACCCGGTTAGACCGTGTTCTGACCCACGAAACCCACCCCGGGGAATTTAAAATGACCCAGGACAAGTAAAGCCTGTCTTCCGGCCACAGCGGAATTACAGAAAAATCAGCCATCGTTTCTGGAAAACCCTCCACAACTTGGAAACTAAGGAACACGCTCCCCAGGGGTGCAGCGTCAGAGCAGAACCGGGAAGGGGAACTGGAAGGGGTTTTCAACCGGGCCCATCAACAGATGGAAAAAGGGAAACCCCAGGGTGACCTGGGTGGGTGCAGGAAAGAATTTGACCGAATCCCAACAGCTTCTCATCGTGAAAACTCTTGGAAAAAAGAAACTGAAAAGGAGCCATCTCAGCCGGATCCAGGTTATCAACCAAAAACCCACCGCTGACAAACTGAGACCGACCACTTTCCCCTAAAGGCTGGGAACCTGCCCTTTGGGTCCCCCAGGACACTGGAGATCCCAGCCGGCGGCCTAAGGCCTGGAAAGGAAACTGAGGCACTCGGGTTGGGAAAGAAGGGCAACTCTAGGTGCAAATAACATGGTTCTCAGTGTAGAAAATCTGGCGGCCGGACAAGACCACAGCACCCACGCGGGCATTCAGCAGGTGTGCAAAAATCCATGCTGCGCCCGCGTTCTAGCAGCAAGGCCGAAGTGGAAATTTAAACTGCGCCCCTTGAAGTGGAATGAACAATACCAAACGCTCAGAGACAAACCTGACACGGCACCAGGGCATGGCTGGGAGAAATGACAGAGTTCCCAGTAAGGGCAGAGGCGCACTGTTTGCGGCTCTCACAGCCCCGCCTGGAGTGCTGCGTTCGCTGTGACATCATCAGCCCCCAGCAGGTGTCGGTGGGAGTGGAGAAGCGGATCCTGAACTTGGGGTGGAAACACCGGTGGCTCAGACACACTTGGAAAGGGGGGACATGAGCAGCGTGTCATTAGCAGAAAGCAGCGGCTTTCAACCACTGCATCCCAAGAATTGTATTTTAGATTTTATTTTTCATTTATTTGTAGAGGGAGGGCAAAGGAGGGAGGCAGAGAGGGAGAGAGACATCCACGTATGGTTGCCTTTCACCTGCCTCCAGCTACGGACCTGGCTGAGACCTGGCTTGCAACCTGGTGATGTGCCCTGGCTGGGAATCGAACCAGCGACGTTTGGGTTCGCAGGTCGGCACCTTTCTACTGAGCCACCAGCCACGACCTAGGGCTAGAATTTTTAAAACAGGCAATAACCTGACCACTTCGGGCACTGAGCTATTTCCCTTCGATTGTCCAAAAAATGACAGCAGCCAACACAATAGCCATCTGGGGTGATTGCCTGTCACGTGGTAGAGCTGCCTCTTACTGGTCACGTCACGTAATGAGGTTGTGTCTGACTGGTTGATTCTTGGTACCAGAAACCCTTATCGGCAAGTATAAGGGTTATTTTATTTTATGCACCTTATTTTATTTTTTCAAGTCACTTAGGAGCAAAAGTAGGTAATTTTTTTGAAAATCAAAATTACACCCTTTTTTGGTCGGATCAGCAAAAAACCTAGTTTTGGGTGTGTCGCCGAATTTCACAGCAGGGATGAATTTGTGTGCACCCGGAGATGGAAAACATGGGTTAAAAATTGCTGGCAAGTAAAGATAAAAAGACCAACAGGGCAGAGCGGATGGACCGGCGCACGTCCGGACGAGAGATTTCTGGTGGAGCTGCAGAAGCCACCTCGCGGTGGGAACAGATGAAACCCACGTGCCAGACACGAACATCGTGCGCCGTGCACACAAATGACCTCCCAGCTTTCAGAGGCCTGAACCTCAGGCCTCAAACTTGTCGAAGGAAAGCACAGGAGAACATTTCCGTCACTTGGAGTTAAAGGCGGGGAGGAAAAAGGAGGTCCAGCTCTGCGTCTGATAGAGGACGCTCACTCATCCATGAAAAGATGACCAGTAAAGATGGGGAAAAGGTTTGAACAGATACTGCAAGGCAAACAGGCGGGTTGCCACATAAAAATGATGCCCACATCCTTAGTTGTCAGGGGGTGCAGATTAATCCCTCATGAGGTGGGGCGACTCAATGATCTTGGCTAAAATGAGGGGGACTGGCCACCCCCAGCCACCCCCACCCCTGTCCCCGGTGGGAGCGGCACAGAGGGCCGGCGCGTTGGGAAAGCTGCGCCGTTTCTCTCCCCACGCCCACTGGGTCCCTGCCCAGCCCCCGGACTAGGCATCGCTGTTTCATGAACACGGGAAACAGCCCAGATGCCCGTCACCTTTTGAATAATTTCTTCCAAGTTGTCGTCAATCCGGACATTGCGACATGACTCTAAAAAGGCATAAACTACTTATGTCCCTAATAGCCTGGATGAATCTCAAAAATAATTATGAGTGGAAGAAGCCCCGTCAGAAAGAGCACGGACTGTCTTCCTTTATTTCTGTAAAACCGAAAATGCAGCCCCGTGGGCAGGGGCCGGGGGCACCGAGGGGGCTGGGGGCGGCTTTGCCAGGTGGCGGACAAAGTGCCCAGGGAAACTTGGGGGGCGGGGGCGCCCGTCACCTTGCTTGTGTCGGACGTTACCCAACCGGACACGCAAAACATGTGCCGTTGACTGTCAGCTCTGCTTCCATGAGAAAGTAGATAAAAAATTGCTTGCAACGCGAAAAAAAAGAACTTGGGAAAGAAAGTTGCCCCTCACATCAAACACGCAGGGCTGGTTTTTATCGATGGGCTCAAGGAGCTGTTGTAAATCACGACGGAGAAGGGATTAGAGAGACACAAACAGTTCCCGGGAAAGGAAATGCCGAGGAGCGTGAGGCATGAAAAGCCCGCCGATAAGCAGGATGATGATGAGAACAGAAATACAGATCCACGCGCTGGAATGTCGGGCTTATCTGATCGCGCAGTACCAGAGTCCGGCCATACCCTATGGGTGGGCACCCCTCTGTCCTTCCTGCGGGGAGAATGGGGGGGTCCACCTCCCTGGGGGGCCAAACCAGCCCATTTCAGTGAAAACCAGAGCTGCCCTTCAGCCCCGCCGGAAGCAGGTCCTCCCCTGGCACGGCAGGCTGGCTGAGGGGCCCGCTCCCAGGATACCGAGCAAAACTGAAAAAAAAAAAAGCCACCTCCATACCCGGCAGCGGGGGTCTGTTCCAGGAAAGGGTCCTGGCTGGGCCTGTCTGTCCCACAGCCATTAAGGCAGAAACTGTCCTCTTAGCCCTGATGAAAGACATCCTGCTATCTGATCCCAGAAATAGCGGCGCCCGGGTTCAGGGGAGCAGGCCTCCGCCGCTTGCCTGCCAGGGCAATGTTTACAGAAGCGGGGCCTGGTGGCCTCGGGGGTCCTGGGACAGGCCTGACACCACGGGGCTGGCCTCTTCTTAAAGGTCAGACGTCAGCCTGATGCTGTAAATCGCTCCAAGCCTGGTACATGCGTTCGAGACCTCGCCTCTCTTTCTCGGTCTGCATGACGTCCCGTCATTCCAAATACACGTACTGCCTGTTTCGGGGCGACTTCCACCTGCACCGTCACTCCCGGCTGGGTTGCCATTCGGCTTGGTGACTTAACGGTCTCTCTCTGGATCCGTCATCGCTCTTTTTTTCGCTTCCTCCAGCTTCGTAGTTTTGCTTTTCTCTTTTTTAACCAAACTCGAGAGAGATGTATGTCCTGTGCGTTTATTATCTTATTAGAAAACTTTATTATTATGTTGCTAGTTTGTTTGTTTTTTCTGTTTCACTCGCTCAGGCTTTTATATCTGTTCCTTTCCTCCTCCTGGTTGCCTGGATCCTGGTTTTAAACCTCATTCGGAGGCACGGCGAGTTGGTTCAGGTTTTATAAAGTCCTTCTTTGGAGAGGCTCCTTTCGCTCCGATGCGGGGTTTGCGGGGGCGACGGGGGTCCCCGTGAAACACGGGCCGCTTTCGTTCTCTGTCCGGTTTCCTCTTTCCTCCGGAGCCCTCTCGAGAGATGGTGTCTCCGTTGCTCGGGGGGCACTTTTTATCGCTGCTGTTTGTTTCTACGTTCACGGGCTCCCAGGGAGACAGTGCGGCGCGTCTCGTCTTGTTTCAGATGAGGGTTTTCCTGGTGCCCGAGTGCAGGCGCAGACCCTCGCCGTCGCGAACGCTCCCGGGCCCAGCGAGGAAGACGTGGAGGCCATGTTTGCGGAACACGTTGCATTGCGTGCGCGGGTGGCGTGTGTGTACAGCCCAGCTCTGCACACACGCCTGCGTGTCTGTGTGCGTTGCATCGCTCAGAGCTGCTCTGACCCCCCAGTTGCTGTTAGGTTGTATCTAACATGTCTGCTGTCAAACACCAAACCAGGAAAATCACATCCGGCCTTTACAACTATGTCCCTGAGTCCAGTGACAGCGGGTGCAGCGGCGCGGGGCCTGGCCTGGTGGCCTTGCCTGGTGGCCACGCCCCACCGCAGGGGCGGACGCTGGCTCTGCCTTCCCTCCCGTGAGACCGGACAAGCCCGCCTGCTCTGGGCCTCAGTTTCCACATCTGTGAAATCGGGGTCCTGATAGCCTGGGCGCCACCTGGCTCTTCCTTAAGGCTGTCTTCCAATGGTGTTGCTTCATCCCAGTCACAGATCCAACGCGGCAGCTCCGTGTAATGTGTCATTCTCATGCAGCGGCATGTGGCAGGTGCTTTCTGCACCGCGCCCGTCCCGGGCGGGTTCCCCCGAAGATGCTGCAGGGGTTTGTCCTGAAAAGACGTGCGTCTCCTTCGGTCCCCGGAAGATGCTCCAGGTTCTCGGTGGCTGCACACCCACCTTATTTCAGGTTTCAGACACTCTTTTAAAATAATGTATCTGGTGGTTTAGTTAAGGTATCCGCAACATGCATGTGTTACTTTCTACATACTCACTTTTTAAAAAAATTTAGTTCTATTGTTGTATTACATCCATCCCCTTTTCCCTCCCCTCTGGCCCCTTCCCCACCCACCCACTCCCCCCCGTAGTCAGTCCCACTTGTTGGGCAATTTTTTAAGCACCCCTTTTCCCTACACCCCTAGGTGCAAGCGCTTCCACTCCTGTGGGACCGTGTCCCAGGTGTACAGTCTGCTAGGACCGTCGTACGGCAGTTCTCGGCGGGGTGGCCTAAGGATCAGAATTTAGTTCTCTGTCCTGGAGGCTGGAGTCTGAAGCCCGGTGTCACAGCTGGTCCCTCCCAAGGCCTCTCTCCTGGGCATGTCTTCTTCCTGTGTCCCCACGTGGTCAACCCTGTGTGTGTCTGTGTCCTGACCCGCTGTCCTTCGGAGGGCCCACCCCAGTGATCTCACCTGAGTGGCCCACCTCCCACTACAGCCCCGTCCTGAGAGGCTGGAGTTCAGAGCGGTCGCATGAACCTGGACACATAGTCCATCCAGGACGTGCCTTTGTGCCGGTGCTGTCACAGGCTGCTGCCTGGCATTGCTGTCCCCCCGGCGGGGCTCCTCCCCTGGCACCCCTGCCATTGGCAGGGCAGGGCCAGTCCCCACCCATCAGCCGTCGGAGGGGGTCTCTCTGCTTCAGCGTTGGTCATATTTGGGGCCACATCACAGTTCGCTGGTGGCCGCTGGGGCGTTGTGGGCTGTTGAGTCGGGGTGCCCGCAGCTCCACCCCCGGAGATGACAACTACAATGTCTCCAATAGCCCTAAATGTCCCCTGGGTGGGGTGGGGGGGGCAAAGTCCCCCCCAGTTGAGAACCACTGGGCTGAATAGGTACCTGAAGACCGTGGGGGTTTAAGTAACTATTTGACAGTAATTTTGACCTACAGAAAAAATGTGCGAACGAGTGAGAAACCCCCTACGCCCTTTGTTAGGATTTGGTCCATCGACTGTTAGCATTTTATTCCATTTGTTTCATCAGTTCACCCCTTTGCCGTGGGTCCGTTCACCCAGCACTTATCTACCTGTGATTTTGGAACCATGGAGAGTCTGTTGTGTTTGGCGTTGCCTGTTGCCGTTTTGCTGTTTTCTAAAAATCAAGGGCAGTGTGGTTTGCAGCTCTGTGGTCAGTGCCCCCGGCGCCTGGGCAGTGGGGATCCCCTGCCGGGCGGGACCAGGCCAGGGTCAGTGCTGCCACGTCCCTCCCGTCTTGGAAGGCTCTCGTCCCACCACCTCCTGTCCCACCACCTCCTGGCGCGTTCATCTGAAGTCCCCTTGGGGCCACCTCCCGGCGGCGCCACTGCAGGAGGTGGTGTTTCTCCAGGGTGTCCTGTCCCAGGCCCCGCGGGGTTTCCATGACCACCAGCTGAGCCCTGTCCCTTCCGGCTGGACAGACCCTGCTCTGCCCAGAAACCCATGAGCCACCTGCGGGAGATGCTTTCAGGTCGCACAGCTCCCGGGCTCCTTATCAAAGTGTCTCCCAGATGAAAGGCTTTCTGCCACCAGGCCTTCCTGCGCTGGGGACAAACGGCTGCTTCCAAGTCCAGAGCCCCTTCTGCAAAGTGTCACTGCCATTCAGGCCCGTGCCCGGAGCACCAGGCCTCGTCCACGGCCCGTTGCCCAAGACCCACCTCCCCCGCCAGACTGGTGTCTATTGATCTGCTGTCTTTATGTGTGTTTTGTGGGTTTTTATTAGCTGGATATTGGAATTGTCCCAGATCAGGCCAATGGGAGCCCTGATCAAGCTGGCCAGCTTCTGCGTCCTTTGTGACATGTTTTCCCTTAGAATTAAAAAAATTAATTTATTCTTGTTCTATTATATTCGTCCCATTTTCCCCGAGCTGTTCTCCCCGGCCCCACCGTCTCTGTCCCCTTTCCCCTCTCCCACAGCCAGTCCCACATGTCCATGTCCATGGGTCATTTACACTAGTTCCTTGGCTAAACTGTTCCCCTTCTTGGCCCCGTTCTCCCCCTCCCCCCTCCCCTCAGGTCACTGTCAGTCTGTTCCTGTTTCCAGGCTGCTCATCTGTTTGTTCTGATCATTAGTGTCCTGTATGAGGTGAGCTCATATGCTATTTGTCTTTCGCCTCCTGGCTATGTCACTAAGATAATGCTCTCCAGTTCCATCCATGCTGTCACAAAAGGTAGGAGTTCCTTCTTTCTGCTGTGTACTATTCCATCGTGTAACTGTACCAGTTTTTTGATCCAATCATCCACTGATGGGCACTTAGGCTGTTTCCAGCACTTGGCTATTGTCAATAGTGCTGCTATGAACATAGGGGTACATAGGTTCTTCTGAATTGGTGTTTCAGGGTTCTGAAGTATAGTCCTAGCAGTGGAATCACCAGGTCAAAAGGCAGTTCCATTTTCGGTTTTTTGAGGAAATTCCATACTGTTTTCCACAGTGGCCGCACCAGCCCACATTCCCACCAGCAGTGCACCAGGGTTCCCTTTCCCCCACATCCTCGCCATCACTTGTTTAATGATTTATTGATGATGGCCATTCCGACAGGTGTGAGGTGGTGTCTAATTGCGGTTTTAATCTGCATCTCTCTGATGGCTAGTGATATGAGCGTCCTTTCATATGCCTCCGGGCCTCTGTATGTCCTCGGAGAAGTGTCTGTTCAGGTCCTTTGTCCATTTTGAATTGGATTGTCTGTCTTCCTGGTGTTGAGTCACGTAAGTTCTTTACATATTTTAGAGATCCCACCCTTGTCTGAGGTTCATTGGCAAATATGTTTTCCCACACAGTCGGTTCCCTTTTCATTTTGCTGATGTTTTCTTCAGCTGAGCAGGCACTTTCAGTGTGATGTAGCCCCGTTTATTTACTTGGTCCTTTATTCCCCTTGCCCTGGGAGGGAAGGCAGTGACAATTTTGCTGTGTGAGATTACTGGAATTTTACCGCCTGTGTTTTCCTCTAGGGCTTTTATGGTGCCATGGCTTCTACTTCAGGCTTTTGTCCACCTTGAGTCTGTTCTGGTGCACGGTGTGAGTTGGGGGCCTAGTTTCATTGTTTTGCACGTCCCTTTCCAGTTCTCCCAACACCACTTCCTGAAGAGGCTATTTTCACTCCACTTTATGCTCCGTCCCCCTTTGTTGAGTATTAATGGACCGTAGAAACCTGGGCTCATTCTGGGCTCTCTATTCTGTTCCATTGATCTATACGTCTGTTCTTATGTCAGTATCAGACTATTTTGATTACAGTGGCCTTGTAGTATAGTTTGATATCTGGTATTGTGATTCCTCCTACTTTGTTCTCCTTTCTCAAGATGGCTGTCGCTATTCGTAGTGGTTTTTGGCACCATATGCATTCTTAAAAAGATTTTATTATTTTGAGAGAGAGGGGAAGGGAGAGAGAGACATCAATGTATGGTTGCCTTTCACCTGCCTCCAGCTGGAGACCTGGCTTGCAACCTGGTTATGTGCCCTGGCTGGGAATCGAACCAGTGACCTTTGGGTTCGCAGGCTGGTGCCTTATCCACTGTGCCACCAGCCAGGGCCTCATGTACATTTTTGAAGTATTTGTTTTACATCTGTGAAATATGTTGTTGGTATTTTAATAGGGATTTCATTGAATCTATAAATTGCATTGGGTAGTATGGACATTTTAATGATGTTAATTCTTGCCTTCCATGAACATGGTTTATGCTTCCATTTATTTGTATCTTCCTTAATGTCTTTCCTCAGCGTTCTGTAGTTTTCTGAGTACAGGTCTTTTACCTCTTGGGTTAAGTTTATTCCTAAGTATTTTATTTCTCTTGTTGCTATGGTACATGTAATTTTTTTCCTAGTTTTTATCTCTGATGTTTCATTGTTGGTGTACAAAACTGCCTTTGATTGCTGGATATTGACTTTGAGTTCAGCTATTTTGCCAAATTTACTTATTAGGTCCAGCAGCTTTTGGGTGGATTCTATAGGGTTTTCAAGATACACTACCATGTTATTTGCAAATAATGCCAGTTTTAATTCCTCCATTCAGACTTGGATGCCTTTGATTCCTTTTTCTTGTCTGATCCATGTGACTAGAACCTTACACTATGCTGAATAGAAATGGAGATGGAAAGGCGCTGGCCTGCAAACCCGGGGGTCGCTGGTTCAATTCCCAGCCAGGGCACATGACCAGGTTGCAAGCCAGGTCTCCAGCCAGGTCCGTAGCTGGAGGCAGGTGAAAGGCAACCACAGATGGATATTTCTCTCCCTCTCTTTCCTTCTCTCTAAAAATAATAATAAATACAATCTTTTTTTAAAAAAAGGAACGGGGAAAGTGGACACCTTTTCTTGCTCCTGATCTTAGTGGGAGGGCGAGGGGATGGAGGTTTTAGTTTTTGCACATTGAGTATGATGTTGGCTGCAGGTTTCTCATATATGGACTTTATTATGTTGAGGTATGCCCCCTCTATTCCCACCTCGCAGACTGTTTTTTATCATAAATGGTTGCTGTACTTGATCAAATGCTTTTCATCATCTATTAGCATGATCACGTGGTTTTGTTTTCCATTTTGTTGATGTGGTGTATTACATTTTTGATTTGCGAAGGTTGTACCATCCTTGCATCCCTGGGGTGAATCCCACTCGGTCCTGGTGTATGATCTTTTGAGTGCATTGCTGGATCCAGTTGGCCAATATTCTGTAGAGGATTTTAAGCATCTTTGTTCACCAGCAATATTGGCCTGTAGTTTTCTTTCTTTCTTGTGCCGTGACCTGGTTTTGGGATTAGAATAATACTGGCATCGTAAAAAGAGTTTGGGAGTCTTCCCTCTTCTTGGATTTTTTGGAATAAGTGGACAAGGATAGGAATTAGTTTTTCCCTAAATGTTTGGTAAAATTTGCCTATGTAGCCATCTGGTCCAGGGTTTTTTTGTTTGTTGTTGTTGTTGTTTTTTAATTTTCTTTTTCTGGGACCAATTATTATTAGTTCATTGTTGTTTTTTAATTTTCTTTTTTTTTAAAAAGATTTTATTTAGTTATTTTTAGAAAGAGGGGAAGAGAGAGAGAGACATCCATGTGTGGTTGCTTTTCACCTGCCTCCAGCCACAGACCTGACTGGAGACCTGGTTTGCAACCTGGTTATGTGCCCTGGCTGGGGAATCGAACCTGCGACCTTTGGGTTCACAGTCCGGCGCCTTATCCACTGTGCTACTAGCCAGGGCCTGGTCCAGGGCTTTTGTGTGCCAGAAGTTTTTTGATTACTGCTTCAATTTCACTAGTTGTTATTGATCTATTCAGGCTTTCTGCTTGTTCTTGATTCAGTTTTAGAAGATTGCATGTTTCCAGAAATTGGTCCATTTCACCCAGGTTGTCAAATTTCTTTTTCTTGTCATTGTATTTCCATGATATCGGTTGTGATTTCTCCTGTTCAGTTTTGGATTTTATTTATTTTGGTCATCTCTCTCTCTCTCTCTCTGTTTTTTAATGAGTTGGGTTAAAGGCTTATTGATTTTGTTGATCTTTTCAAAGAACCAGCTCCTGGATTTATTGATCTTTTGAATTGTTCTATTAGTGTCTATGCCATTTAATTCTGCTCTTGATTATTTCCTTCCTTTTACTCTGGGCTTTGTTTGTTGTTGTTCCTTTAGTTCTTGTAACTTCATGGTTAGGTTGTTTGTATAAGCTTCTTCTAACCTTTCTGCATCCTGCATTGCTGTGAGTGTCCCTCTCAGGGCTGCCTTCACTGTGTCCTGCAGGTTATGGTCTTCATTTGCGTTTGTTTCCAGAAACTTTTTGATTTCTTCCTGGACCTCATTGTCAATCCATTCACTATTTAATAGCATGTTATTCAGTCTCCATGAATTAGAATGTTTTGGAGTATTTTTCCTTAAGGTTGGTTTCTAGTTTCAAACTGTTGTGATCTGAGAATATACTTGATATCATTTCAATTTTCTTAAATTTGTTGAGGCTTGTTTTGTGTCCTACCTTTGAAGAAGTTCCATGTGCATTTGAAAAGAATGTGTAATTTGCTGCTTTGGGGTGAATAGTTCTGTATTTATCAATTAAGTCCATTTGATCTACGGTGTTGTTCAATACCATAACATCCTTGGTGTTCCTTTGCTTGCAAGATCTGTCCATTGTTGATAGTGGGATATTGAAGCCCCTACTGTTAGTGTGTTGCTGAAGTCCAGCTTGAAGTCCTCCAAGATTTCCCTTATGTATTTAGGTGCTCCTATGTGGGGTGTATCTATGTTTACAAGGGTATGTCTTCTTGATGGATTGTTCCCTTAAGTATTATGAAATGTCCTTTATCTCATTGGATGGCCTTTGTCATGGAATCTATTTTGTCTGATATAAGTGTTGCCACCCCAGCTTTTTTTTCATGTCGGTTTGTTTGAAATTTATTTTTCAATCTCATTTTCAGTCTGTGTCTCTCTTTTGTACTGAGGTGGGACTCTTGAAGACAGCATATATATGGGTCATGTTTTCTTATCCAGTTAACTACCCTATGTCTTTTTATTGGTGGTTTTAATCCTTTTCATTTAAGGTTATTATTGATAGGTACTTATTCATTGCCACTTTCCCCCTTTGTACCTATGTTCCCCCTGCCCCTCTCTCTGTTTCTTCACCTTCTTAAAGCCTTTAGCATCTCTTCCAGTGCTGGTTTGGTGGAGGTGTATTCATTTAGTCTGCTTTTGTCTGGGAAACTCCTTATTTCACCTTTCATTTTAAATGAGAGCCTTGCTGGGTAGAATAGTCTTGGTTGTAGGCCTTTATTTTTCATTACTTGGGATATTTTTTGCCATTCCCTTCTGGCTTGTATTGGTTCTTTTGAGAAATCAGCTGATAACCTTATCAGAGCCCCCTCATATGTTGTTAGCTGTTTCTCTTGATGCTTTTAGGGTTCTCTCCTTGTGTCTGAAATTTTCCATTTGTTAAAAAAAATTTATTATTTTCAGAGAGAGGGAGAGAGTCATCAATGTATGGTTGCCTTTCACCTGCCTCCAGCTACGGACGAGGCTGGAGACCTGACTTGCAACCTGGTTACGCGCCCTGGTTGGGAATCGAACCAGTGACCTTTGGGTTCGCTGGCCGGTGCCTTATCCACTGAGCCACCAGCCAGGGCTTAAAGTTTGCCATTTTAATTATGATGTGCCTTGGAGTGGGCCTCTTTGGGTTCCTCTTCATTGGGACCCTCTGTGCTCCATGACTTTGCATGATTATTTCTCTCATCAAGTTAGGGAAGTTTTCTGTCATTACTTTTACAAATAGGTTTTCTATCCCTTGCTTCTCTTTTTCTCCTTCTGGGGTCCATGCAATACAGATATTACTTTGCTTCATGCTGTCTTGCAGGTCTGTTAAAAGCTTTTCATTCTTTTCCACTCCTTTTTCATTGCGTGGTGCTATCTTGAGATTGTTTCCTGCAGTGTCCTCCAGCTTGCTGAGCGGAACCCTGCTTTCTCTTGCCTGCTTTTGATTCCTTTTACTTTGCTCTTCATTTCAGCCATTGTGTTCTTCATTTCCTCCTGGCTCTTATCGATAGTTTCTATGTCCTTTATTTATTTTGTTGAAGATTTTATTTATTATTTCCAGAGAGAGAGGAAGAGAAGGAGAGAGACATCCATGTATGGTTGCCTTTCACCTGCCTCCAGCTATGGACCTGGCTGGAGACCTGGCTTGCAACCTGGTCATGTGCCCTGGCTGGGAATTGAACCAGTGACCTTCAGGTTTGCAGGCCGGCACCTTATCCACTGAGCCACCAGCCAGGGCTTCTATGTCCTTTTTAATGCAGGTGTAGTTCTAAGTCAGTTCCTTGTAGCTTCCCTGCAGTTCTTCATAGTTCCCCTGGAGTTCTTTGTAGTTTTCTTTGAGTTCACTGAGCTCACTGAGCTTCTCTGTCATTATTTTGAATTCCATGTCCGATAGTTTGCTTGCTTCTATTTGGTTTAGTGATCATTCTGGGGACTCTCCTCCTTTCCTTTCAACGGGGGGTTGATTCCTTGTCTCCCCATTTTAGGTGACTCCTCTTCTGTTTCAGCTTCTTAGGTTGATCCGCTTGGACTTCCTGTCTTTGTGGTGCGGCCTCCTTGATGTCCTCAACTCGCTGCCCTTGGGATGCCCTTTACGCTGTTTACTGGGGCTGCGTGGTGGCACTTGGGTTTTGCTTGTTGCCTTTTGGTGGGTCCTTCCCTCCGGTTAGCCGACTGAGAATATCTAGAATCTCTTTATGTTCCCGCATAACCAGATTCAGACTGCATAGCCACTTGGCAGGGAGCCCTGCTTCCCTGAAAGAGGGAACAAAAGGAACAGAATCTTATAGTTGGGCCCTGGCTGCGTCACCGCTCCTGGGACCGTTTCTTCGGGGCCCCACGCCCTGCACCTGCGCGTGCAGGAGGGACACATACACGGGAACCTGACTCCACGCCAGTGCCGGGACACCCACTGCACACACCCAGCCACAGTCACACACACGGCCACTGCTCAGGGCACCTGAAACCCCTGCTCCGCCACACTGTCCCCATCACTGCCACGTCCGGCCTCTCAGGTGGTGCCCCTGGGTGCTGTGCCCGCTCTGACGCCGTCAGGACTCAGGCTGCGCAGCCAATACTGTTGGTCACCTCCGACCACGTGCACAGCCCGTCCTCTCCCCTCGCCGCTGCTTTCCGTGCAGTTCTAGTCCCCGTTTCGGCGGGACTTGGGCCCAGTTCATGTCTCAACTCATTTTATAAAACTCCACTTCGTGGAGGTGTAATTTACATACCACACGTTCGCCCGTTGTCAGTGCCATGTCTGTCACCTGCTGACTTGTGCCCTCGCCACCAGCCTGGATTTAGAGCCTCGGCCGTGGCCCCCTTGTCTGTGGCCCCGCGGCCCCCACTCTGGGCAGGTCCCATAAATAGAGTCATCTCAACCGGGATCTTCTCTCTCGTTTCCTTCGACTGATTTGTTAGGCTTATCCAAATTATAGCGTGTGACAGTGTTGCTGGAGTATTCCGTGGTGAGGTGGGACCTCTGGCCCAGCCACGCGATGAGGGGGTCTACCTGTGGGCCGTCACAGGACTCCGTGGCCGGGAACAGTCGAGCATGGGACTGCGCTGTCACTTCTCTTGGCCCAACCCTGAGTCAAGTGGCAGTGCTGGAACCTGCAGGACAAGTGCCATGCTGTTTTCCCGAAGGGATGTACCGTTTTACGTTCCCACCTGTGCCCTCCCCGTTTGCTGACACCGGCGTTGTCATAGCCACTCCAGTGGGGGGTGGGAGGGCCTCTCGTCTGGCTTGATTCTCATTCCCAGAGTGATGACACGGACTTTGTCACGTGCCGACTGGCCAGTTGTGACGCTGAATGAACCATCTATTCAGATCTTTTGTCCAGTTTCAACCATTCGACATGGCATTTCTAGACATTCACATGCGACCCTCGGAAATGATGGGGGGCCCTGGCATCCTTCCCACGCCCACCCTGGCACCCCCTCTGAGATAGGAGTGCAGGACCACGGTCAGGGACCTGTCACAGGACCCCCGCAAGGGCCACCTGCAGCCACGCCCAGTTCCCTCCATCGCTGGGACCACTAATCTGTTCTCCGATGCTGCAGTTTTGTCATTTCTAGAATATTCTCAAAGTACACTCACATCGCCCGTGACATTTGGGGTTGGCTCTTCGGTTTTGCGTGATCACCCATGCGGGCTGCGGACAACAGCTGGCTCTTTCTGACAGTGGCGCGGGCGGTGCTCCCCAGAATCGGCCGCACACGGGACATCCGGGGCTCCACCCTCCCTGGGGTCATCGCATGCCGCAGTAGGCGGAACAAGCACCCCCAGAGTACCCAGGCCCTGATCCCTAGGACGTGTGATCTTAGGTGACCTTCGGTGGTGACAAAGGGCTCTCTGCAAATGCGCTTGGACGAAGGCTCTTGAGGTGCAGGGGTTGTCCTGGATTATCAGGGGCCCAGTGTCGTACGCATTTTTCTCGGGAGGCCAGGGGCCATGGGATCAAGAAGAGAAGGTAACCACACCGGACGCGGCGGCAGGAGGCGCGACATGGTGTCACGGAGGGCTGCAGGCTGAGGGCCCAGGGCCTCTCCACAGCTCCCTTCACAGAGCAGGTAGTTCCAACTCTGCTCCAGCCCGATCTGTTCCTTTTAGGGATGGTGCTTTCAATATCAGGCCTAGAACGGGCGGCCTGGTCCTGGCTCCTGAGTGCTTTCTCCACAAGCGTTTTGGGTCCACAGCTTTGTGAGATGTCACGCACACACCACGCCACCCGCCCTCAGAGAGAGTGCGATGCAGTGACTCCAAGCGTGTCCCAGAGTTGCGCCAACACCCCAGCATCAACCGCAGGACCGTGTCCGTCCCTGCCCCTCTGGCCCTGGGCAGCTGCTCGGCCGCATGGCCTCCAAAACCTGACCTGTGCCCGACAGATGACATCATGTGACACGTGGCCACCTGCCCTGGGTCCCTTCACTCAGCATACGGTTTTCTGGCTTGATCTGGGACCTGTGCGCACAAGGACGTCTTACAGCCGACACTATCCGACGGCAGGTAGACCGCGCCTGCTCCATCAGCTCAAAGGCCTTCCGGCTGCTTCCACCGCCAGGCGGCCAGAGACGGGCCTTGAAGCTGCACATTCGAGCTTCCACATGGTCGCCTGATGTCACTTCTCCAGGGCCCACGTGCGGGGGCAGGACGCTGGCCCAGTGGCCGTGTGTCACATCCGAGACACGAGCTCTGCTTCCCGGAGTGGGTGGGGCCCCACACTCCACAGGCAGTGTGGACACGCGGCTGCCCTGCCGGCCACTCCGGGGTCCTGTCTCCCTTGGGCGCTTCTCTCTGTCCGTAGCCATCGCGATGTGCTCAGCTCGCCTTCCCCTGTGACCAGTCACGTTAGCCGGTTCGTTTTTCATGTTCTTCTTGAAACCATTATTGGAGGGAAGGTCTGTCCTGACCCACCATCACTTTCAGAAGCTGGGAGACCTGTCCCTTTCTGTTGGCGGCACAAGCGTTCCTCACGCCCTTGTGCCGATGCCCGGGGTGTGTTCACGCCGGTGGCTTCCTTGGCTCTGCAGTGTGATGTGGTCCCACTTGTTGATTCTGGCTTTGGTGTCAGGTGGGAAAAATCACCACCAAGACCTGTGTTAGCGAACTCACTGCCAGTTTTATGCTTTCGGGTCTTATGTTCAAATCTTGGCCCGTTTTGAGCTCCCTTTTGTGTCTGCTGTCGGACAGTGGCGGAGTGTGTCCTTCTGCGTGTGACTGTGCACTTTCCCCAACACCACTTGTTTATTTAGAGGACCGGGATTTTGTTTGGGGGTGTAAGAAGGGACACATGGCAGGGGACCATGGAAGGCACGGCAATGTGACAGCACAGGGCCCGTCTGCAGCCACTGGGGATGTGAGGGGAGAAGGGGCACCTATCCAGCTGCGCCCCACCCCGTCCCACTCACTGAACGGTGCCCCCTGAGCGGTCACTGCCTGCACTTTGGGGGGCTCGTGGCTGCGCGGCGCCCGACGCTGTGCCCAGCGGTGGGGCATCCGGCCATGTGTGTTGTCCGAGAGAGACAGAGACTCCGGGCATGGAACTGGTGTGGGCCAGACAGAGTCTGTCTCCGTCCACAAGTTGTGTCCTCAGCAACCCAACCCTGTTTTTCTCATTTAGCAGAAGAGGAAGAGAGGCCCAGCGGTCTGTAGCTTTTCCCAAGGTCACGTGGGCAGCGAGTCGTAAAACCAGGATTTGAGCCCAGCTGCCTCTGGGAACTGGGAGCCCAAGATAAGGAGCTGGGGTTTTATGGGGCAGGCCCAGCGGTCGCCCAAGGGCTTTAGGCCAGGAGGGGCGGGAGATAAAGGGCTTTGGAATAAGGCTTCCAATCTCGACTTTGCTCCATCTCCTCAAGTCGCTGAACTCAGCCACAGCAGGTGGCCCCGGAGGGGGGAGGGCACCCAGGATGCCTTTGGAAGGGTCTCTGAAGGGTCCCGGGCTCCTACGGGCCTCGTAACCTTTCTTGGTCTTCAGCCAAGCCTCAGGCTACCAAAGAAACCTGCTGCTCACCCAGGGGGAGGCAGGATCTGGGTGGAGATGTCACAGCAGGGGGAAGAGGAGATTCACCTGAACACCAGGAGCGAGAGGACGGGCCATCTGCCTGGCACTGGCCTGTGACTGGGGTCCTGGCACCCACAGAGGAGTCCTCTGAACTGTCGGATCTCCTGAACTGTTGGCCTAGCTGATCCATCCGTGTCCACACCAACATCATTGACTGAAGAGACTGTCCCTCCTCCAGTGTCTGTTCCTGGCTCCTTTGTCATAAATCGCTTGTCCCATAGGCATACCTTCATTTCTGGGCTCTCCATCCTGTTCTGTTGATCTGCGTCTGTCTTTATGCCGGCACCAGACGGTTTTCATTACTATCGCTTTAGAACATAGTTTGAAATCTGGGACCATGGTGCCTTGCTAATATTTTTAGTATTTTTGGAGATTTTTGCGTCTCTGTTTATGTGGGTTTATTGGTTTGTAGTGCCTTTGACTGGTTTTGTTATCAGGTAAATTCTATTTTCACATAACGAATTGGGAAGGAGGCCCCCTCTTCTGGTTTCTGGAAGGTGCTGTGTGGCATTACCGTTAATTCTCCTCGAGACAGCTGAGAGAAAGCCACTCGGGCCTGGAAAGCTGTGACCGGGGTGTCCCCCCGTGCAAACGTTGAGTTTATTAATCCTCCCGTGAGGACCTGCACAGTCGCCACGGACACAGTCACTGCAGAATCTTCTCTCCTCCGTTGTGCAGCGCCAGCACCGGTCCCAGGGGTCCCCCGTGTCCTTGGTCCTGTTCCCGGGCTCGGGTCCCTGTGTCCTCCGTGTGGCTGCAGCTCACATGGGCTCTGGTATGCAGGTCCTCACCTGGGTCCGCGTGGCTGCGTGATGCCAGGACACACGAAGCATGCTGTGTCACCACCACCAAGACAGATCCAACCCTAATGTAAAGATGGCAGCTGCTGTAGTCCCTCCTGCTCACTCTGGCTAGTTTCCCCCCGGTTTCTGTCTTAGGCGCTGTTGCCATGTCAGGGTGAAGACCCTGCGCTTCCGCTGTCGCCGTCTGCCGGCCATGACCTGCTGTCCCGCAGTTACAGGGCTGCTCATGGACACGGCTGAGCTTCCAGCCGCCAGGGAGGAAGAGAGTGGGAACTTGGTTGACTCTCCTTAGTGGTTATAGTGCTGTAAAAACCCAACTACTTCCTGTCGAGTGAATTGTTGTGGTTTGTGCTCCGTGAATTAGCCCATTTCATCGAAGTCGTCAGAGTTACGTGCGTAGAGTTGTTTGAGCTGGTCCAGTACCCTCCGTCTGCCTGGGGGTGGTTTTGTGTAGTTTTCTGAGGAGTTGCCCAGGTCCGACGAGGTGAACATGCAGTGTGTCATCTGCTGGCCCGGTGACTTCTAGCCCCACTAGGGTGACAGCACAATGTCTCTGAGTATTACCCGCCTGCGTTCTTTTTGCTGTTGGAATTTGCTAGCAACTGTTCCCCTTCCTCAGATAATACCTGTTTTCTGTTCGTGCCTGAAGCACATGTCCTCGGGTGACTGAATTCACCGCTGACAATTCTTTACGGACTTGGAAAACGTTGGCGACGTCCTGCTGGTGTCCAGGGTTTCTGGCGAGGAAGCCACCGCCGTCTGAATGAGACTTCCTCCTGTGAGTCACATGTTGTTTCTCTTCCGAACAGGTTTTGTCTTTTGTCTCCAGCAGCTTGTCAAGTGTCCGGGTGCAGATTTCCTTGGGCTTCTGCTTTTTGTTCACCTTGAACCCAGATTTGGGAGCATTCCGCCATCTTTCCTCCGATGGCCACTGCGATCATAACATCGAATTGTCTGTCCTTACAGAAATGTCGGTTTCCCTCTGCTCCCCATTTCTGTTTGCGCCATTGTTGGGTGCCCGCTTTCGTTTTGGCTTCTACTTGTTATTTCTTCCTGATGCGCTGAGAAATGAAATCTCCCTTTCATCGTGAGAGATGTCCCTCCCAGTCCCCAGTGACAAGGCTGGTTTTAGTCTCTCTTGACGAACAGTTAGGCCGCCTCCTGCAGCGCCCCTGACTGCAGCGTCTGCGGAGCTGGTCCCTCCTGGTGCCGTTAGGCGTGTAACGTGCTGTGGGGAGTGTGTGTCCGTAGCTCCCGTTCTGGGCGGTCTGACCTCGGTGGGCATGAGTGTGGCCTTCGGAGGGTTAATTATTGACACGGTAGGATCCACATCAGCTGTTTGCTGGCCACGTACTGTCCATGTTTCTCTTGTTCCTCCTCCTCGACTGTGTTTTAGTGACCGCTCAGCCTTAATTAGTTTTCTTACTTTTAAAGTGATTTTCTTGGTATAATCTGAGGATTACAACACACATTTTAACCGGAAATAACTCGCCTCAGGTTAATGCCGAGTTCTCTCTTCAAATACTTTTGTCTGTCCCTTTTGTCCTTTCCCCTCCGGGGACACCTGTGTGATGGTAACTGCCACCCACCCTTGGGGACCTTCTTCACTTTCCCTCACTGTCCCTTCTGTTCTGACAAGCGGGTCCTCTTCCTGGGTCTCGCGTCAAGTTCATGGATTGTTTATTCCACCAGCTCAAGTTGGACCTTAGGCCCCCAGTTTTCCACCTAAGTTTCCGTGGTTTTCAACTCCAGAAGGGCTCTTGGTTTTATTTTTATATTCCACACCTTTGTACTGATGTACCCCATCTGTAGAGTCATTGTCACTATCCTCTCCTTTTGCTCTTCAACGTTGTGCCAGCTCTGCGGACACGTGTCCGATGGCTACTTTGACCTCTCGGCCCACACAGGCGACACTGGGACCCTGCAGAGGCTATTGATATGACCGCTCTCCGTGCCTGGGGGGGGGGCTGTACACCCCGTTTCCTCGCATGTCTCCCGATGTTTGGCTCAAAGCAAGCCACTCTATATAATAGCCAAAGTCTGGATTCTGAGTCTGTCCCCTAACCTGGCGCGTGGTGTGGCTGCTTTGCTTGAAAGCCCTAATTCTGTGGTGCGTGTCCCCCGTGGGTGTCCCGCTCCGGTGTAATTCTTGTTCGCTGCCTGTGTTCGAGGCCTGGCTTCCTCGATGTTTGTGAGGGGTGAGCCAGCCCAGCGGTCAGGTTGGCCAGAGGCTGTGCGCAAACATCCCGAGCCTGGGGGCCATCTGTCCTCAGGTGTCTGCATCGGCAGAGGCAGCCCAAGTTCTGCCCGTTGACAAGTGTCTCCTGACCGTAGCTTCTACCGTACAGGGTCCCCTGGTCAGTCGGCCAAAGGACAGGGGCTCACGGGTCCTCTGGTCTCCCTGTGGCGGGAGTAGCCTTCCAGGGCTGAGTCCAGTTCAAATGTCCTGCTGCTCTATTGCGTGTCCCCACTAGGACTGTGGCTTCCGTGGCTGTGACGTTGGCCTTGCTCAGGACTTGCCACTTGGCTCACTGTGGTGTGTGGGGTTTCCAGGGACCCTCAGGGTGAGCAGCCCTTCCCTGGCGATGAACTGAAGGGCCTCAGCACTGCGGGGCCACCAGGCTGGGCCAGGGACTGGGGAGCAGCCCCGGGGGTAAATCGCCACGGGCCTGCTGGGCTCCCCAGGGTTAGGAGTTCTCATGAACGAACACTTTTCAATCTGTTCTTTGCCTTTGGTTAATTTCTGGAGTTCTAAGGGGTGGTTTTCCCACAGTTTTGTGCAGCTTTATCCTGGCCTTCGAGGGAGTTTTGCCCCAGTCCCCCAGCCACCATTGCAGACATGTTCTTTGTCATGTGGGCCTGAGTGTACTTTTGTTTTGTTTAAAAAAAAAAAAAGTTTTTAGAGAGAGGGGAAGGGCGGGAGGAAGAGAGGGTGAGAAACATCCATGTATAGTTGTGTGTGGGGGCTTGTGCCCCGACCTGGGGACCTGGCCCCCAACCCAGACGGTGTGCCCTGCTTGGGAATGAAATTAGAGACCCTTTGCTTCACGGGCTGGTGCTCAGTCCCCTGAGCCGCACCAGCCGGGGCTGGAGTGTGCTGTGCATGCGTGTAGGACGTCGTTCTAGCTCCAGAGTCAACACCGTACCCAAAGGTCTAGGGGAGACGTGTCCCCCGCCATAGCCCTTCCACCCGAATTCTCTCCTCTCATAAATGACTTTCGCTATTTCCCAGGGTTGATTACCTGTGTGACTTTGTTTAGTGTTTTTATCAAACATGGGTGCTTATGTCCCATCTCCCTTTCTCTATGGCTATCCTTCTGAATCCGGCTTCTCTCACCTGCGCTTAGCGCCTTGAAATCAAGACGCACCCATTCGCCCTCTCCACCTTGCTCGCGGGGCACCCGGCCCCTCCCGGCGCGCCCGTGTGCACGGTTCCCGGCCGGTCCCTGCGCCCCGGCATGCAGGGAGGTTCCCAAGGGTGGCCCCCCGCTCAGCACCAGGGCTCTGGTTCTTTTCTCAGGTTGTGAAATCGCACATAACACTGCGCTGCAGAACCTGGGGCATTTTTTGCATACTTTGAGGGGCGTATCCTCCAGGTAAATTCCCAGCAGTGGAATTGCTAGGTGGGAAGGGAGGTGCTGGCTCCGCTCTGTTAAACATTGCCAACCAAGCCCCCGGCCTGGGGACAGGGCCTCCGTGCAGCCCCACCAGCGGGGGCGGGCTGCAGACTCAGCAAAGGAATGTTGCTAAGACCTTGAGTTTTTGTTTATCTGATGGGGGGGACTGGTATCTTAAGTTCAGTTTGCGTGCATTCATCTTTTTTTGAGAAACTGCCCTGTTTTTCAAAAGGGTAAGGGCCATATGTATGACTCACTTCCTGAACTATGTACAGATTTCTGCCTCTGTTTCTGCCACTACTTTGGTTCCTTGCTCCCCCCCAATCTTTTTAAGTTCTGTGTGTTTCAGAGCTGTTAGCTGTCTATTGGTGATCCATGTTGTCCAATGTCTTCTGATTCTGCTAAAGGTCACTTTTTCCAGGTGAAAGGTCTATGTAATCTATTTGTAGTCAAATGTATTGATCTCTCACTACACCTAGATGTTCGGTCATCACCTTGTTCTCTGCTCTGTTTGTGCAGGAATCCACTCCGTGTCCTCCCAGTGTCTGTGCAGGCCCAGCAACGTGCTGGTCCCTCTGCCTTTTCCTGAGTTTCTATGAAGTATGATTGACGGATTCTTGGAGGTAATCCTGGTTTCTCCGGAAGCCCGTGCACGCAGGGAGCGCTTGAGGATTTTTGCACTAGCCTTTGTGAAAATGCTGGCCTTTTGGTTTCCATTTCCTGTTCTACTTGCATCAGGTTGACAAAGCAGTTTGCACTTGCTTATAAGAAAGATCCAGAAGGCTTCCCGAATCCTCTGTGCTGGCATATATGAGGTCTGTCCCGAAAGTATCGAGCCAATGTCAATATGCATAATTAACATTGACATTGGCTCGATACTTTCGGGACAGACCTTTGCGTACAGAATTAGATCGCCGGCGTCTGAAAGGCGTTGGTAGCGCTTCCCACGAAACCCCCAGCCGTGGTGCTTTCTTTGATAAATTCTTCTATTTTGTGGAACTTCGTGTGTCTAGGCTCTTAATGTCTGCTGAGATCAATTTTAGATAAACTGTATTTTGCAAGGAGGATACCTAGTTTATCCAGGATTCACGCATACTGTGCATAGAAGTGTCCCAGGTCACCTCTTAGGAACTTGACAAGGTTCTTCCCCATGAGTGGTCTAGCTATTTCTCTTGTCCGTTGGTGCTTTGGCTCTCCTCTTTCACTAAAGAGTACTGTGTTTTGTTGTTTTTCAAATAACTAGGATTTTGATTTTTTTTAATTGGTCGATTTTCCTGTTTTCTGCCTCATTAATTTCTGCTTTTATCTTTGCCATTTCCTTCCTTGGGCTTCCTTCGGATTCACTGAGCCTTTTCTGGCTTGTGAATCAGTCACTTGTGCCTCTTTATTGATCTGTGTAGTTAGACCATGAACGTGTGCGCCAGCGGGGACAGCCCATGGCATAGTGCATGTGCCTGCCCCTTACGCTACTCAGATCCTTTCTACCCCGTTCATTTACTTGTTTATTTTAAGGATTTTATTATTCTTAGAGAGAGGGAAAGGGAGAGAGACATCAGTGTGTGGTTGCCTTTCACCTGCCTCCAGCTACGGACCCAGCTGGAGACCTGGCTTGCAACCTGGTTATGTGCCCTGGCTGGGGATCGAACCAGCGACCTTTGGGTTCACAGGCCGGCGCCTTATCCACTGAGCCACCAGCCAGGGTTCGTTTATTTTTTTGTTGACTCAGTCTGTCACCGGTAAGTGAAATGTTAGCCCCTTCTAGCATTGTTCCTGTTTTCCCTGCCTAGCCAGAAAATTTCAGTGTTCTGTAAGCGGCTGCTGTGGCCTTGGGTGCAATTATTGAGAATCTTATGACGTTACTATGAAATGTGGCCTTGAGCACATAAAGACCCCTGTTCGCCTCACTTGGTGTGTAAACCTTCATCTTACTTTTTCCCACATTGGAATCATAACCTCTACTTTCTCCGTGTTTCTGCTTGCTTGGTACATCTTGAGCCATTTCTAGTTCAGCTAAATGTTAGTTGTGTGTGTGTGTGTGTTTAACTGAATAGAGTTGGATTTTATTTGAGGAGCCGATGTGAACGTAGTTTTCTTTGAAGAGGCATGGTTTTTTTCATATTTATTAGTAACTGACTGTTAGGTTTTAGTTCCTTGAGATAATGGGACGTCACTTGGTCGCCTGTGTTACATCTCGCTGATTTCGCCCCTTGAGCCGGGGGTGCCCTGCTGGTGGATAGAGAACGGGGGTGTGAAAGAATGCTGACATTTTTCCCTCAAGCTGCCAAATGTATGACCTACCTCGGTTCTGTGAGCCGTCTCTGTCCTGTACAGAATGTGTCCGCTCCCCTCCCTGTTCCCCTCCTCCCAGGTTTGCGTTCCTTCAGTCCCCTCAGGTTCGGTGACTCAGCCTGACTCTCCCCAGGCCCGCACCCCGTCCTGGAATCGGAGGCCCAGAAACCTTCCTGCAGCTCGGCAGGGGCACCCCGGTCCCCGCGCGCCCGGGGCGGCTTGGCCTCCAAGGGGCCCCGCTGCGCTGCGCCCTGTACCCACACCCAGTCCTCCCGTCACCTCCACACCTGAAGGTCGGCCTGACCGGTCGCACAAGCCTTGGTTTATGTTTCCATATGTTTCTGGAAACCGGGCAACACTGTTATCTTGCCTTGTGTGTTGTTGCTGATAAGTCTGTTGCCAGTAAACTGTCGCCTGGCCAGTGAAGTCATCCTTGTGCTTGGAGGCCCAAGGGCGTCTTCACTTTTAAAGTCTGATGGTTTTACTGGGAAATGTCTTCCAGCTGGTCGTTTCGGATCAGTTTCCGGGGTACCAGGTGGGCCCTGGCCTGTGGCTTGGCTCTTATCATGTTGGTAGCATTTTTTACGTATGGCTTTAGATATTTCCATCGTCTTATTGCTGTCTCCTCAGAGACTGCAGTCGCGGGGGCGCCGGGTGGCCCTCGCCCGTCATTCCAGGCCGCCGCGGTCACGCAGGGTCCCGGTTGTCACACTTCAGTGAGTGTGGCTGTTTCAGGCTCCTCGTGCAGCTCCGTCCTGGGCTCTGTCACTCCTCACTTGTAGTTGATTTTTGTCCATTTCTGCCTTCAGTGTCTTTACTGCTGGTTCACAGTGCTGCCCTACCCTGAACACGGAGCGTGTTTCACGGTCCGGGATAGTCGCGGGTTGCGTCCACTTCACGGTTTGGGGGTTTGGTGAATTTCATGAGCAGAAATCCGTCACCTCCCCTGCGCACCCCCCCCCCGCACTTGGGCCTTCCCAAGAAGTGATGCTCTCAGGCCGCACCCCTGTCCTGGTCACCCCAAAAACCCTCCATTCAAGCAGGCACTGGAACGGCCCGTCTCTGACCCACGTTCTCCGTTGCGACACTTACCCGTGGACATCTCTGCCGGGAGGGACTCAGTCTGTGCTACTTCCAAGCCTTCTGGGGCCCCCGTTCTTGAGGCAAAGTTCACACAACAAAAAATGAACCATCTTCAAGCCTCCCCACCCAGCGGGGACAGACCCCTCATAGGGCTAGGCTGTCAGCTTGCGTTTCCAGCAATTTGTTGGCAAATGCGAAGTCCTGACATTTGCCCTTACCTTTTCCTCTGAGAAAATGGGTGGTTTTGCTCCTCTGTGGAGGTGGTGGGCCCACGTGGAGATAATTCTTAGCCCAGGTGTGAGCTGCATCTGGCCCCCACCCCTGCCTGTGCCCCAGCGCCATTTGCTGAAAGGACCCTGCCACCCCAACGAGGGGTCTCAGCGCCCCGACTGAAATTCAGTTGACTGTAAATGTCAGGATTTATGTCTAGGCTAGTATCCGTCTTCCAGGCCATCAGTCTGTGGGTCTGTCCTTGCGCCAGGGCCCCCTGTCATGACTGCTGTCACTCTGGGTCAGGTTTGAAAGGGAAAAGTAAGAGGCTCCCAACTTGGGTCTTTCTCAGTAGTTGCAGCTGGTCGGAGCCTCCTTGCCGTGTAAAACATTCCAGGGTCCATGTTTGCATCTCTGCAACGAAAGGCCACCAGGCTCCTGGTAGGGCCCCCGTCTGTGGTTCACGGGTGACATCGCCATCCAGACAAGGTGCAGTGACATCCCGGTCACTGGGCCTTCGATTCCCCACAGTGCTCTGAGGGGCTCTGCTTAGGGGTCCTTCCCCTCCTGGGCTAACTGGACTCCTAGTACTTGATCCATCTTGTTGTGACTGTAGGTGGCACTTAACGTAGTTCCTTCTCAGGCTGTGCCCTGCTGCTGTGTGGACACAGGAATGAGTTTTGTGCCTTAACCATGTGCCTTGCACCTTTCCCGGCCTTGTTTGGTGGCTCTGGTCCTGCGTGTGTGTGTGTGTCTTGGGATTTTCTATATAGATGGTCATGTCACCGGTGCATAAAAATAACTTAATTCTTTTCCAATTTGGATGCTCTGATTTCCTCGCCTTGCTGCCAGTCCTGAAGCTTCCCATCCACTGTTGCAAAGAAGTGGTGACCATGGGCACTGCTGTCACAGCCCCGGTGTTAGGGGCAAGGCCTTGTGGTTTGCACCGCTGCACGTTACGTTAGATGTGAGTTTTCATAGATGCCACCTCTCCCAGGGAGGAGCCCTTCCTACTCTAAATGGGTATTTTGATGCAAAAAGCTGATGGGATTTTGTCAAATGCTCCTTTTGTTGTGTCGAAATGATTCTATGAAAGGGATGTGTCCCAGTGATGGGTTTTCTCTTGCGGAACAGCCCCTCCCACTCCTGAGAGGATCCCACCCGCCCCTAATGCCCGCGATCCCTGTGCGGCTGGAGCCTGTGCTGGGGTGGGCTGGGTGCTTCTGCATCCGCAGGGGCGCGGGCCTCCCACTCGGCCAGTGGAGGCAGCGACTTCATGGAACGAGTTACAGGAGGTCCCCTTTGTTTTTCGTTACGGACCGGTGGTCTCTTCTTGAAATAGCTGGTGCAACTCACCATGTAATTAAGTCATCAGGTGCTGGAGTTGTGTTCGTTCCGGTGTCCGTAACCAACGCAAACTTCTCAGGCGTTAGATGTCCATTCACAATTTCTATTTCCTCTTCAGTCAATTTTTATAGTTGACACGTTTCTACCCATTTGCCCACTCCATCCAGGTTGTCTAACTTACTGTAGTTCATCGTGTTCTCTCGCTCTATATTCTTTCATTGCTGTGAGGTTAGTTGTAACGTTGCCCCTTTATGATTTTGTTTGCATCTTCCTCATGTTTGTTAGTTATCCTCATTAAAGGTGTGTTTTGTTCAGCTTTTTATTTTGTAAGGATTTTATTATTTATGTTTAGAGAGGGGAAAGGAGGGAGAAGAAGAGGGAGAGAAACATCCATGTGTGGTTGCCCCTCACATGCCCCCAACTGGGGACCCGGCCTGCAGCCCAGGCTAGTGCCCTGCCTGGGAACCGAACCCGTGACCCTTGGCTTCACAGGCCGGTGCTCAGGGCAGTCACGCCAGCCAGGGCTGTTCATGTTTTTAAAAAATAAGCAAGATGGTTTAGTCGATTGTTTTTCTAGTCATCTCTTGACTCTCATAGGTACTGT
Organism: Noctilio leporinus; assembly: GCA_004026585.1. Lineage (NCBI taxonomy): Eukaryota > Metazoa > Chordata > Mammalia > Chiroptera > Noctilionidae > Noctilio > Noctilio leporinus. The sequence goes on along the minus strand of PVIW01003021.1, from coordinate 133,233 downwards.
CTCCTTCTCGCTGTTACCTGGGTGTAGTTTGCACTTCCGTTCATCCGTCTTAGGCTGTAGGGTTAGGTCAGGACACCTTTCTTTCTTTTACTCGGGAATTTGTAGCTGCACTTTCTCCGTGAGCCTGGCTTCCCCTGCAGCATTTTCCTTTGTCTCAACTCATCTGCTGACTTCTTTTGTGACGTGTTCTCTGACATTAAAGAGCATGTGTCGTTTAATCTCTACATTTGTCACCTTGTAGTTTTCCTTCTACTTTTAGCCTCATTCCATTTTGGTTGGAGAGAAATACTTTGGATGATTTTCATCTTTAAAAGAGAAAAAAAGAGCCTGCTTCGCAGCCCGAGATGTGACCTGTCCTGGCGCATGTTCCAAGTGCCCCTAAGACAAGCATGTGCTCTGCTGTTGCTGGGTGCGGTGCCCTGTACATACCTATCAGGTCTGGCTGGGTTACAGTGTGTTTAACTCTTCCGCTTCCTTATTGATCTGTCCCACTATTACCGCAGCCTTCTTTCTCCCTCCGATTCTGTCGCTGTTTCCTTCATATCTTTTATTCCATGTTCTCAATGAATTGGCCCTTTTTTGTTCAATGTATCCCCAGTTCCAATTTTTTATTCTGATATGAGAGTAGCATCCGGGCTCTCCGCCGGTCACCGTCTGCACAGAATGTCAATACAGTGATTGCCTTGCAGACAACGTAAGTTGCTAATTTTTAAAGCTTCGTTCTGCCAGTGTCTGCATTTTTAATGGGGGAATTTAACCCATTTACATTTAATTATTGGTAAGGAAGGACTTCTGCCATTTCCTGTTAGTTTTCCATATGTCTTGTGCCTTTTTTGGTCCCTCATTTCTTGTTTACTGCCTTCTTTTATGTTTAAATGATTTTTTTGGTGGTGGTGGTGGTAGCACATAATAGCCCGTCTTTTCTCAATCCCTTTTGTGTAGGTATCTTAGGTGTTTTTCTTAGTGGTTACCATGAAGATGACATTTAACGTACTAAACCCATAAAAATTCTAGTTTCGCTCATACCTGCTTAGTTTCAACAGCTCATCTTGTTGTTACTGTCCCTCGCTGTTTTTCATACATTGTATTACCAATAACACAGATGTATAATTATTGTTTTGTGTGTGCGTCTTTTAAGTTGTATAGAAAACAAAGAGGGTTTACGAAGTAAAAATACATCATCTCTGGCTTCATGTTTACCAACGTCCTTATCTTTGGCTGGAATTCATTTTTGTTTTGTTACATTCTTGTCTGCCTCGCTGTCAGCCCCGAGGGCAGTGCTGCGCACCTTGCGCAGGCCATCTGCTAGCGACACTCGCTGTTCTCACCCGGGAGCGCCGTTTCTCCTTCACGGGTGAAAGGCGGTTTTGCCAGACTCCCAACTCTTCACACAGCTTTCCTCCTCTTCGCACACTAAGACTTCAGCCCCACTCCCCTGGCCTCCACGCTGTGCGCTGAGAACCCTGACCCTAATCTGGTTGAGAATCCCCCTGTAGGATGAGTCATTTCTCTGAGTCCCTTCACGGCTCCAGCTTCCAGCAATCAGATTAGGACCCGTCCCTGGCAGTTCATTGAACTTCTTAGGGCTACAGACTCATGTTTTCCAGCACATTCCAGGGAAACTGCCGGCTGCTTTAACTATTTGCTGCACGTTCTCCTTCAGGGGTTCCTGTTGGGACATGCTGGGTGGTGGGCCCTGGGTCCCTCGGGCTGTTCCTGACCCATTCCCCTCAGCCTCCCGGACAGCTGGGGCCTGTGGTCCTAATTCTTCTGCCCAAACATGCCAGTAAACCCTCTGCTGAGGTTCTCACTTCAGTGGTTACGTTCCAGTCCCAAACTTTAACTCCCCTTCACCGCTTTTGTTCCCTGACCCTCTCTCTGCTCATCCATCATCCTCTTGGTTCCCTCCAGTTGTCTATGATTTTCTTGCGTTCTTGGAACACACTTTTGAAAGTGGATGGAAAGCCTTTGCCTGGTGGGGTCCGTTTCTGTTCGTTTCTTCAGCAAATGGGGCCTCCGGCCTCGTTGCCTCGCGCGCTTTACCACCTTTTTGATGTCGGAAGCGACCTTTTGGGTGGTACATGTGATGATTCCAGGCGCCAGACTCTTTGCCCTTCTGCATGTTTTTCTTGTTGTGAGCCGTGGCTGGGGAGTGACTTCTGCTGTTGTGAAATCTGCGTTATCTCTGGGGGCCGTATGCGATCCCCCAGTTTCCTGGCACCCTGATGGGCCCCCCGCCCCTGGCTCAGTGGCCAGGACAGCCCTTGATTGGCACAGGGGGCGGCTGTCCCCCCGTGTGTCCTGCTCGCCACCACCCCTCTTAGGTATTTGTTTCGGGGCCTGGCGTCTGCTTGGCCCCGGGGCCCTTAGGCTTGACTGTGACAGGCCTTGCTTGGTTTCCCACCGTTTCGGCAAAGCGGGGCCCCTCGCGAGCCTCCCAATCCCATGTCCTGGCTCCGCATCCGGAGGCCCGGGGGCGGGGGCGGGGGCGCCAGCAGCTGCGGCGCTGTGGGACGGTGGCTCCTCTCCCCGGGCAGCTAGAGGAGGGGGCGGCGGGCGCTGGGCCGGCCTCTCCCCTCGCAGGTAATTGGAAGGCCGCAGCATTGTTAGCGCAGGGGAAGGTGTGAGTGGTTTTTATTTGCACTTGTTGGTTTAATGCCTGTGAGGAGGGCGAGCAGGGAGATGTGAAAGCAGAGGGGGCTGCAGCCTCCCTGGGCCTGGCTGGGGGACTTTTACAGCCCTGCCCTTTCCTGGCTCTCTGGAATCCGTCAGCAGGTCCTGTCAACTTCCCGGGCTTTGCTTCGTTGCTGCCTTCCCAGCAGCCATCTACCCCTCCAGCCCCGGCCCCCACCTCCCCATGCCCCCCGGCCACCCCAGCCAGCTCAACCCTGAGCAGACCGGGCTGCACGCCTCTGAAAGGCCCACGGCTCCTGTCCACCAGGTGCAGAGTCAAATCCTGCAGGGACGGCTCAGGGCGCACCAAGAACGGTGCCACCGGGCTCAGCGAGGGGGCAGTGCTGTCCCTGCGGAGGGCGGCCCCTCGGGGGACTGTGTGTGTCACTCTGGCCTGCACTGGGCGCGGCCAGTGGGCCCCTGGGCCCAGGATGTGCTTAGCAAGGCATCTGGCACGTCCGCCTCGAGCCGCCTTAGGCACGTTTGGAACGTGAAGGCTTCGGGCACATGGGTGGGGCTCCGGGCTGCCTGTGTGTCCTTGAGAACAGGCACAGTCTGTTCTGTACCTGTGTCCCTGGTGCCCACCACATAGCAGGGCCCGAGCGCCCAGCTGCCAGGGGGCCGGGCCCACCCGGGCCCAGGGTCCCCCGCAGCCAGGCAACGTCCACGCCGCTGCCCACGGCCTGGAGCTGTGGATCGGGCCCCTTCCTGCGCCAGCAGCGTCTGCCTGTCCGCGTTTCCTGGTCGGTGTCAGCCCCTCACCGTCGACTGGTTTCAGCCCTGCGCCCAGTAGGACGCCAACCGGACTGGGACAGGGCCTCGGCCAGCAGTTGCCACCACGGCTTCACACAACGTGGTGCTGGTTGAGGCGGGGGTCACGGCCCGGCCCCCTCAGCCCCTCCTGCAGCCAGCGTGGCTGGGCTGGGGGACGCAGGCCAAGTTGATTCATTTTGACATCGGTTGTTAACATAATTCTGAAGTGAAGCACACCCACCCCCCAGCTCTGGGGGCCTGTGTCCAGGCTCTGGCGCGGGGGCCTCCGTGCTCCGACCCGCCAGGCCGGGAGGCGCCCTGGGAAGGGGCGCGGGTTGCTCAGCCCGCGGGCGGGGGGGTGGGGCCCAGCAGATGGCCGGGCCTGGTAGCCAGGGCCTGGAGCGGATGCTGGGAACGGGGCGTGCAGCTCATTTCCCCATTAAACATTCGGAGAACATCTGCACCGGGGCCACGTCTTCTCCCGCACTAATTGCCCGATTACCGCGCGAAGCTCAGCTGGCGCCCGTGTCCGGTGTGGGGATGGAGGTGAAAAGATCGCCCCTAATTAGATTAAAAACATTTTTTTCTCCCTCTGTAACTTCTCCTTGAAAATCAAGGCCACTTTTCTCTTCCTCCCTCGTGCAAAGACCTCCAGAAACTTCCCTCCCCACCTCTCCAGAGGCTTCTGGGGAGTGTCCTCTGAGCTCAGCACTTGGAGGGGGGCTGCTAACCCAGATTCCACTGTGCAGGGAAGGGGCCTCGCGGGCTGGGAACCGGCCCCTCCACTGGCTCCGGGGAGACCTGCGCCGGGACTTCCTGGAGCAGAGCCCCCCCGGGGGTCGCCTGCCCGGCGTGGGTGGCTGAGGCTGGCCCCCCTTCCACTTCCTGCGGGGCTCGGGGCTGACCCTGGTCGGTTCGGCCGCCCCCGGGGTGTGGACCCCGCCCTCGGCCGCACTCCCCTCCCCTTCCCCGTGTGTGGGAGCCTGCACGCCCGCAGGCCGGCTCTGGGAGCGGGGTTGTCAGTGCCCTTATCTCGGGGGTGGGTAGCCCGGGGTCCTCCGTGGGACTGGCTGGGGGAGGGGCCTTGGCCTGTCATGCTTGGCTCCAATCTGTTCTGCACGCCCTGCGCTGGACGTGAGACCCGGAATGTTCCATGGCTCGCTCCAAACATCATCTAACAGGGTGTGGGGAGGGCCCCACTGCAGGGTGGGGACGCGGGGTCGACGCAGCAGAAAGCCAGCTGCCTGCTTCAGGGGGCCCCTTCTCCCGCGCTCTCCACGCCGCTGCGGGGGGGGGGAGGGCCCCCACCCGGTTGGTTTGTCCTCCGCCCTGTGCCTCCCAGAGCTGGGCCAGGAAGCCTAAGGAGCTCGGCCCGGTCAGCACGACGCCCCCTCGGACCCCTGTCCCACCCGAGTGTGTCACACGTGTTCCTGGAGGCTCTTGGTGACAAATGATGGGCCCAAGTCCGCCAAGCCCACAGGGACGTTTCTGGCTCCCCATCTGGGCCCAGCTGTTCCAGACGCAGCTGGGCCGGGGGCTGGGGTGACCTCCCCCCGGCTCTCCCCACACAGCCTCCTTCCCTCCTGCTCCCGGCTGCCAGCCCCTCTCCATGCTGGCCCCGGGGGAGGGGGGCTGTGGCCGCCAGCCCCGCAGACCCAGCGGAAGGAGGCCATCCCTGTCCCCAGCCTTCCCGCCCGTCAGGGGCTGCTGGGGTTTGCTCGCTTCCTGCCTCTCGGAGGCGCAGCCTGGGCTGCGGGGCCTGAGAGCGGGGAAGGAGCAGCCCCCCCAGGGACGTTTGAGAGGCTTCCCAGCAGCCGGGCCCGGCTGCTGGATGGGCGAAAACAACAGGTGTCCACTCAACAAGGTATTTTCCTGAGCGGAACCGCGTGCCAGCTGTGGCTGCGTCTCCACGCCACGCCTCGCCGGGCTCCTGGCAGCTGCCGTGGGAACGGCTTTCACGCTGCGTCCGCGTCCCCTTCCTCCTCGCCCCTGCGCAGGGACGCAGGTGGGCAGGATCGCACGCGGGTGTCTCGGCCAGGGGGCCGCAGCTCAGCGATGTCACGCCGGGCCTGGCTCAGCTGCCCGGATGCCCTGGGGAGGGCGGCCTCATTCACGGTGCAGAATCGGCAAATCCGTCAGGACAGGGTGGATTTCAGGAGGCGCAGGACGGGGACTTGGGAAGGACAGGGGCAGCTTCTGCTTATCCCTGTGGGGGGAGCAGGCTCAGGGACTGCACCCGGGCCAGGCCCTGGAAGGACACCCGGGGGTGGCAGGTGGGGTCCCCATGTAAAGGAACAGCCAGAGACCCCGAGGCCAGGCACACAGGAGCCCTATCTAGGGAGAGGCCATCTCTGGGTTCTTGGGAGGCTTTGGGGAGACATGCCTTGCACCTGGGCTCAGGCAAAGCTGCAGGTACTGGTGAGCGGGGAGGGCCAGGTGTGGGACCAGAAAGAGCCCAGACTTGGGTGAGACGGGCCGGAGGGCTCAGGGCAGCAGGCTGGGGCCAGAGCAGTGGTCTCCTCCGCATGCCCCCAGCTCCACTTTTAGCCTTTCCAGACCTCAGTTTTCTCACCTAAAAATGGGAACCAAAGAGGCCACCCCCCGAGGCGCAAACTGTGTGTCACAAGTGAGGGAGATGGGAGTTCCCTTCCTGCAGGTCCAGGGAGCTCAGGGTGACCTGGGGTTGGGGTCAGACTGGCCTCGCGGGGAGGGCAGGTGGGCCTGGAGGGGCAAAGTCTGGGTGCAGAGCCCGAGAAGTGCAGCGAGGCCAGCAGACTCGGGGGGCGGGAGGGCTTGCGGCAGGACAGGGCCCAGGCAGCCACACGGGCTGCTCCGCACCCGGGGGAGACCAAGGCGCTGGCGCACCTGGTCACTCCGGGAGCCCTGTGGGGCCGGGCGAAGCCCGGACCGGGGACACTGCCACGTCCCACTGTTTTCTGAAGTGGAAAGAACTGTCCCAGGTAGCAACCACGGACACACTGAGGAAGGAAATGAAGACAAGCCAGCGTGTCCTCACCCAGATAAACACAGGGGCCATCGGTTTCCAACCACTTCCTTCTAGTCTTTTTTTTGGTGCCCCCCGCCTCCCCCGCCTTTTTTTCTTTCTTTCTTTTTTTTCTTTTAGGAAAATGAAAATGCCTCTTGCAGGGCTGCTGGCTGGGAAGGCGGAGGCGGTGCTGTGTGGTCCCTGCTCTCCGGAGAGTGGGCGAGACTTGGCAGCCAGCGTCAGCAGCTGCGTTGGCCACCCCAGACCTCCCATTTTCCTAGAAAACACAATTGTTTTGTTCTGCCCTGAAAACTGAGGCCCAGACAATGCAGAGGCAGCCAATAAATTAAAGCACTGGAAACAGGGACTGTCTTAGCAGAGTGTGCCTTCCCTGTGGCCAGGATGCGGTGCCCTGCTCCCAGGCGGGGTCCGGGGTCCTGGCTGTGGCGTCCCCAGGGCCTGGGTGGCAATGCCGAGTGCCCGGGGCCATGTGGGCTCTGCCTGCGCTGCAGCTTTGGGGCAGGGCCGCCTTTTCCCACCTTCATGACCTGGCCACCTGAGGGTCCTTCAAGGAGGGGGTGACATCTGAGCCTGGGATACAGCCGTTGTCTCCAAGCCCTTGCCGGAAGGGGGCAAACTACCACTGTGTGTACCCAGGATCCAGTTCCCTCCTCTGGGCACTCCTGCACCTCCCTGAAGGCTCCTGACTGGGCCGTAACCCCAGGGGAACAGCAAAGGGGTTTGTAGACCTGGTCCCTGCCTGCCAGGGTGGTACAGGCACCCCCCCACCCCCCACTGAACCCTGACTGCTGATCGGCACCCTGCGCTTTGCCCCTCACTGCGGGGCCCCGGGCGCCGTTCCCAGGGTGACACCCAACAGCACGCATTCCTGTCTGGCAGGTGCAGGCCGCACCCACCCAGCAGCCGCGGACGAGCACCAGGCTGGGCCTCTCAGGGGGCAGGTGGCCCACCCTGGCCGAGGGCTTGACATGGTACTTGTCATTTCTGATGCTGGGAAAACAGCCTCATTCTCCAGCCACCCCCTCTGCCATTCCTTCCTTCTGACATAAAAATATGTATTTGTGTTCTTTTTCCTCTAAAAAAAAAGAGCATTTGAATCCTGGACAGAGCTGGGGCTCTGCTGCGTGACAACTGTGTGAAATAACCCAGGGAACCTGAGTCACAGTCTCAGTGGCGCGGAAAGCGCGCCCACCAGCACCCAGCTGGGAGTCCATGCGCCCCTTTGGCGGGTCTGTCCCCCGCCTGCGCTCCGATCGCAGAGGGTCTCGGGCAGGGGCCTCCACGTAGAGCCCTTCTCCCGGCGGTGACTAAGTCATGTCTGGGCTGTTTCCTGCTGGCAGGCTGCCCCTCGCCCCATGGTCCGAGCTCCCCCAGTTTAGCTGCATCCCTGACAGCCAGTCAGGCCTGACACGTTGCCTCGCGGTCACCAGCCCCTGGGACGCTCCCTGGTGATGGACTTGTGGGTCACCCACTTTCCATGGTCTGTTTTTCAAATTCCTTTGGACGAGTCCTTTATATCCTGTGGACACTCGTTTTCTGTGGGTGTCTTCATTCTTCAGGGTGTCGCAGACGAACAGGTCTTTGAGTGTCGCCACGTTCAACCTGTTCCCTTGTGGCCACTGCCTCGTATGTGTCAGAAAAGCCTTCGAGGCCCTGAGGTCATGAGGTGCTTCTCCCAGGTTCTATGACAAAGGTGGTTGGTTATAGCTTTCTTTTCCAGGCATCTTCGTTCTCCTGGAATGCCAAGAGAGGGGGGTGTGGGGTGCCAGGGAAGGGACCCTTGAGGACCGCCAGTCATCCCCGTGGTCCCTGCCCACCACGTGCAGGCTGTGCCGTCAGTGGCTACCGCTGGCCGCAGCCCTGCACAGTCTCACGTGCCACTGGGCACGAAGAGCGCTGGCTGCTCCCGGGCACCGCATGCCGGGTCAGGGTCAGGGCCAGCGGCCAAGGTCCCGGCACAAACCTCAGAGGTTTTATGAAGAGTTGGGAGGAGCCTTCTCATCAGAACAGAAGCACGTTCCTCCATTGTTCATGCCTTCTTGAGTGTCTCTTAAAGTTTTATGATTTCTCCTTAGAGTTCCTGTATAGCCCGAGACACTCCACATTTGTTTGACCTACGCCAGAGGCAAAACAGGCACAGAACTCCCCACCTACCCTTTGCGGGCACGCCCCGTGGTAGAGCCACGCTTCACGGTTCCGTGAGCCCCACGGCGCCGCGGGCACCAGACCTGTCCTGTGAAACCACAGCCCACTGGCTGCCTGCGTGTCCCCAGGGGCGGCCCCTTTTCCGTGCCAGGAGCCACCGTTACAATTAATTAGCAGGTGCCTTCTGATCAGTGACAGCTTCTAAGTCCTGCCTTGGTCTTTGTGACCTTGACACCTTGGGAGACTGACTACCGGGCAGGTGCCGGGGTCCCTGTCCCTGGATGTGCTCTTTCCTCAGGGAGGATGGCAGGGTGGTGCTCATCATGTATTGTCCTATCAGGAGCATGACAGCAACATGGTTGATCCCTGGGGATGGGAGTGTGACTCACATGGTGAACGCAGCGTCAGCGGGTCCCTCCGCGGCCAGCTCACCATCTCCGTGAGCACAGTCTGGTCCTGACACCGCACCCCGGGCCCAGCCCACGCTCCGGCGCAGGGGTCAGGCCCTGGCTCGGCCGGTGGGCGGATCAAGGGGGTCGTGACCAGTTGTGGAACCAACACAACAACGGGGGTGCATTTGCGGGGTGATGCCTCCAAGTTGCTCCTGCAAGTGTTGCCTGCGGACACCCACATCCGTCGGGGTGTCCTCTGCTGCCATGGTCACCGGGGGGCTCTAAGGGCGTTTTTCCGGCTTCCCGGCTTCCTGCCTTTACTCCTGAGAATTCTTCTGTAGGGAAGACGTCCCCTCTTACAGTTAGTTTCTAATCGACATCAGTACCGACTCAGGAATCTTTGTTGAGCTATCATACGCTTTACTTTGCTCAAATTAGGTTTTCATTTTCATGTCCATTTGGGTTGACTGCTGGGGCTGTGAGATGCTCTCGTTTTCATGTATTTTTGAGCATTTTCTTTCTTCCTAGTACTGGACAGTGCTTCAGGCCCATGTCACCCTGTCCCTGCTCCGGCCTGGAGAATTGCTGCTCAGCCGGACAGCCCTGGTTCCTCTTTCTGGAGAAGGAGGTGGGGTTAGAAGCCAGAACCCGGGCCCTGGGTGTGCTGGTCGCTCCAGTGTGGCCGCTGCTTCCAGGGCCTCTCAGCGCCCAGAGCTGGGCAATGTGTACATGACCCGTCTGCGCAGAGCTAAATGGGAGTTTGTCCCCCACAGGCCCCCCACTGCGTGTTGTACCTTTTCATCCAACAGTGAGAAACCAGCTGCCGCTACCTACCATTTACCGTTTGCTCCAGGTGAGCGTGCAGGGCCCCTGGGAGAAGCAAACAGCAAACTCATGCTGTTGGAGTTGGTTTTTCACTCCAGCTGTGCCCCCGGCCAGGCCACAGTGGTTTCCCAAGGCTCCCAGCCCCTTGTTCCCTCCGGTCTGGGGCCACGTCACGAATTCGCAAGGCAAGATTCACTTGCCTCAGTTTGCTGGCCACCCCAGGACCCTCCAGCAGGCTGGCTGACTTTTTGTCTGAGGTTGCCTCAGTAAAATTCGCTCGGAATTGTACCCTTCCTGGGTTTTGACAGCTGCCATGAATCCACGACCAAGGCAGCACAGCGAAGGTCCCCAGCCCTCGCAGTTCCCTCCTGGGACCCTCTTGAAGTCAAGTACGGTCCCTGCTCCGAGGCTCTGGCCTCCGGGAGCAAAGCCGCTCTAAACACACTAAGCACAGGCTTTGGTGAGCAGATTCCCGGCCTGAAACAGGGACTGCGGCCCCCTCGGCAGGTGCGAATTTAGCCAGAGAGGGCGCTGCCCAGCCGCTGCCCACGCGGGGCCCGGAGTTCTAGGTGCTCTGCACACCCCCGCTCCCCCCGCTGCCGGGCGGTGCGAGGGCCTGGTTTTCCTCTTCCGTACGGCTCGGAATTTCCCCCGAACATCCAGAATGGACATCTACCAATTTCAGCCATTCTAATAAGGGTACAGAAACAGCTCACTGTGGACTTATTTTCCCTTTTCCTAATAACTGCTGAAGTGACTGAACAATGGCAGTGTCCCCGTGTTTATTTGTCATCCGTTTTGTAAATCAGGTAGCGTGCTGTCAAGTGGCGATGGTTCTTTATACACCCCGGGTCCAAGTCCTTGACCAGAGAGGCGACACGTGAACATTTTCTCCAAGCCTGTGGTTTTTCAATCTGACTAAATTCCAGCCTTTCAATAGTTCCCCCCTCACAGAGTGAGCTTCTAGGGTCCTAGTTCAAAACTCGTTGCTAAATCCAAGGTCCAGAGATTTTCCCCTAGGTTTCCGCAAAAAATTTGAAGGTCGACGTTTCACTTTAGCTTCTTAGTAAGCTGTATGGAATGACCTTTTCCATTTCCATTTCCCGATTAGCAATCTCCCACAGTGTGAGGTATAACACGAAGAATATCAAAATTTACATGCAAACATTCACCTATTTCAATGACAAACAGATTGAGGAGACAGTTGCATTGCTTTGGGCTGAGAAAACCTTTTTCAAAAAGCAAGATAGGTATACACTGTCCACACAGAAAACATGTTTTCCATAAATAAAAACAAGCATAGTTAAAATACCAGAGATACTGGAGATGATTGTGCCTCATTTTACAAAGAGTTCACATTCCTCACATAGGCCAAAAAGTTCATTCCCCCCCCCCCCATAAGGTGGCTTTAGTTAGCTCTCAGTTGTCTTTAACTTCATTCGAAACAATTGTTAGATGGTACTGTGACAGCTGTCATGTCACCAAGCATTACTTTTACAGTTTGTTCTATTACAGTTGTCCCATCCCCCCCTTGCTCTCCCTGCTCCACTAGATCCCGTCCCGGTCAACCCCACATGTTGTCCATGTTCCCAGGTCACTAATACCTGCTCCTTGACTAAAGCCTTCCCCCTCTTTCCCCACTGCTCCCTCCCCACTCCCCTCTGGTCTGTTCCTTGTTTCCCTGCCTCTGGCTCTATTTTGCTTGTTGGTTTTATTCATGAGTGTCCCGTATGAGATGAGATCACACGGTGCTTGTTTTTCACCGCCTGGCTTATGTCACTATGCATGATACTCTCCAGTTTCATCCACGCTGTCACAAAAGGTAGTTCGTTCCGCTGCGTAGTGTTCCATGTGTAAACGCACCGGTTGTGACCCACGCATCCACGGATGGGCACTTCGGCCGTTTCCAGCACTTGGCTGTTGTAAACAGCGCTGCTATGAACATAGGGGCACACAGGTTCTTCTGAATTGCTGTTTCAGGGTTCTTTTGGTATAAATCTAGCAATGGAATTGCTGCATCAAAAGGCCGTTCCATTTTTAGCTTTTTGAAGAAATTCCATACTGTTTTTCACAGTGGCTGCACCAGCCTGCATTCCCACCAACAGTGGGAATGCACCAGGGTTCCCTTTGCCCCGCATCCTCACCAGCACGTTTGTTGATTTATTGATGGTGGCCATTCTGACAGGTGCGAGATGGTATCCTATTGTGGTTTTAATCTGCATCTCTCTGATGGCTGGTGATGTTGAGCATCCTTTCATGTGCCTATGCGCTCCCTGTATGTCCTCCTCAGAGAAGTGCCTGTTCAGGTCCTTTGTCCATTTTTGAATTGGATTGTCTGTCTTCCTGGTGTTGAGTCATGTACGTTCTGAATATATTTTACAGTCTGAGGTTCACTGACAAATATGTTTTCCCATACAGTTGGTTCCCTTTTCATTTTGCTGAGCAGCTTGATGTAGTCTCATTTGTTTATTCTTTATTTCCCTTGCCCTTGGAGAAATACTCATAAAAATACTGTTGCATGGGACGTAAGAAATTTTACTGCCCATTTTCCTCTAGGACTCTCATGGCAGCACTGCTTATGTTTAAGTCTTTTATCCGTCTGGAGTTTATTCTGGTGCACGGTGTGAGTTGGTGGTCTAGTTTTATTGTTTTGCACGTCCCCGTCCAGTTCTCCCAACACCACTTCTTGAAGAGGATATTTTCCTCCATTTTATGTCCCTTCTCCCTTTGCCGAATATTAATTGACCATAGAGACTTGGGTTTATTTCTGGATTCTCTGTTCTGTTCCATTGATCTATATACCTGTCCTTATGCCAGTACCAAACTGTTTTGATTACAGTAGTCTTGTAATACAGTTTGGTATCGGGTATCGTGATTCCTCCTACTTCTTCCTCAAGATTGCTGAGGCTATTTGGCGTCAATTTTGGTTCCATATAAATTTTTGAAATATTTGTTCTAGATCTGTGAATTATTGTTGGCATTTTAATAGAAATTGTCCTGAAATCCATAAATAGTTTTTGGTAGTATAGACATTTTAATGATGTTAGTTCTTCCCACTCATGAATGTGTATCCATTTACTTGTATTTTCCCTAATTTTTTCTTCAGTGTTCTGTAGTTTTCCAAGTACAGGCCTTTTACCTCCTTGGTTAAGTTTATTCTAGGTACTTTATTTTCCTTGTTGCTATAGTAAATGGAACTTTCCCCCTAGTTTCTTCTATCTCTCACATTTCATTGTTGCTGTACAAAAATGCCTTTGATTTCTGGATATTGACTTTGTATCCAGCTATTTTGCCAAATTCACTTATTAGGTCAACCGGTTTTTTGGTGGAGGCTATAGGGTTTTCTTTGTACACTATCAGGTCATCTGGAAATAATGAGTTTTACGTCTTCCTTTCTAATTTGGATGTCTTTGATTCCTTTCTCTTGTCTGATCGCTGTGGCTAGAACTTCCAACACTATGTTGAATAGAAATGGATAGGGTGGACACCTTTGTCTTGTTCCTAATCTTAGGGGGAAAGCTTTGTTTTTGCCCATTGAGTATGATGTTGGCTGCAGGTTTCTCATATGTGGCCTTTATTACGTTGAGGTATGCTCCCTCTATTCCCATTTTATCATAAATGGTTGCTGTACTTTATCAAATGCTTTTTCAGCATCTATTGATATGATTGTATGATTTTTGTCTTTCATTATGTTTATGTGATGTACTACATTTATTGGTTAACAAATATTATACCATCCTTGCATCCCTGGGATGAATCCCACTTGGTCATGGTGTATGATCTTTCTAATGTATTGCTGGATCCGATTTGTCAATATTTTGTTGAAAATTTTGGCATCTATGCTCATCAGTAATATTGACCTATAATTTTCTTTCTTTATTGTGCCTTGACCTGGTTTTGGGATTAGAGTGCTACTGGCCTCATAGAAAGAGTTTAGGAATCTTCCCTCCTCTTGGATTTTTTGGAATAGGTTGAAAAGGGTAGGAGTTAGTTCTTCCCCAAATATTTGGGGAAATGTGCCTGTGTAGCCATCCAGTCCAGGGCTTTTGTGTGCTGGGAGGTTTTTTTATTACTATTCAATTTCACCAGTTGATACTGGTCTATTCAGGCTTTCTGCTGCTTCTCGATTCAGTTTTGGAAGGTTGTATGTTTCCACAAATTTGTCCATTTCACCCAGGTTGTCAAATTTCTTGTCATGCAGTTGTTCATAGTAATTTCATACAATCCTCTATAGTTCCGTGGTATCAGTTGTGATTTCTTCTCTTTCATTTCTGATTTTATTTCAGTCTTTTTTCTTGATGAGTTTTGTTAAAGGCTTGTTGATTGTTTATCTTTTCAAAGAACAAGTTCCTGGATTTATTGGTCCTTTGAATTCTTGTTTTAGTCTATGCCATTTTGTGCTCTGATCTTACTTCCTTCTACTTGCTGTCAGCTTTGTTGTTATTCCTCGAGTTCCTGTAGCTATGGGGTTAGGTTGTCTGTACGGTGCCTGTATTGCTATGAACGTCCCTCTCAGGACTGCCTTTGCCGAGTCCCATAGGTTTGGGCTGTTATGTGTGTTCGTTTTCACTCATATCCAGAAACTTTATTCCTTCCTTGATCTCATTGTTAATCCATTCATTATTTAATAGCATGTTATTTAGTCTCCACGAACTTGGAATGTTTTTTTTTTTCCCTTGAGGTTGGTTTGCAGTTTAAAGCCCTTGTGCTCTGAGAAGATTCTTGACATAATTTCAATTTTCTTGAATTTGTGGAGGCTTGTCTTGTGTCCTACCATGTGGTCTATCTTTGAGAACGTTCCATGTGCATTTGAAAATCATGTATTTCACTTCTTTGGGGTGAAAAGTTCTGCATATATCAGTTAAGTCCATTTCATCTAGAGGGTTGTTCTGTGCCTTAGTATCCTTGGTGTTTCTTTGCTTGGGAGATCCGTCCATTGTTGACACTGGGGTGTAAAAATCCCCTGCTATGAGTGTTGCTGCAGATATCATTCTTAAAGTCCTCCAAGGTTCTCTTTATATATGTTTGACGTGAGTATTGCCACCCCAGCCTTTTAATATCCATTTACTTGGAATATTTTTCCATCCCTTCACTTTCACTCTGTGTAGATCTTTTGTTTTGAGGGGGTCTCTTGTAGACAACATATAGGTGGATCTTGCTTTCTTATCCATTCGGCTACCCTAGGTCTTTTGATTGGTGCATTTAACCCATTTACATTTAAGGTTATTATTGATAGGTACTTACTCATTCTCATCTTTCCCCTTGCACCTGTGTTCCTCTTTGTCTGTTTCTGCATTGTCTTAAAACAGACGGTTTAGCATCTCTTGCAATGCTGGTTTGGTGGAGATGTAGTCTTTTAGCCTTTTTTTTTTTTTTTTTGGTCTGGGAAATTCCTTATTTCACCTTCCATTTTGAGTGAGAGCCTTGCTGGATAGAGTATTTGTGGTTGTAGGTCTTTGTTTTTCATTGCTTGGAATATTTTTTGAGAGTCCCTTCTGGCTTGTGGTATTTCTGTTGAGAAATCAGCTCATAACATTATCTTTATCAGAGCTCCCTTGTATGTTTTTAGCTGTTTCTCTCTTGCTGCTTTTAGGATTCTCTCTTTGTATCTGAAATTGGCCGTTTTAATGATGATATGTCCTGGAGTGGGCCTCTTTGGGTTCATCTTTATTGGGACCCTCTGCTCCCTGGACTTGCATGATTATTTCTCTCACTAAGTTAGGGAAGTTTTCTCTCATTACTTTTTCAAAGAGGTTTTCTGCCCCTTGCTACTGTATCTCCTAAGGTATCCCTATAATACAAATATTATGTCTCATTAACTCCTGCAGCTCTCTTAAAACCTCTTCGTTCTTTTTCAGTTTTTTGTGTTGTTGTACTGTCTCGGATTTTTCTACACTGTCCTCCAGCTCACTGATCTGATCCTCTGCTTCAGATAGCCTGCTTTTGAGTCCTTCTACTGTGTCCTTCAATTCAGAAATTGTATTAGTCATTTCCTCCTGGCTCTTACTGATAGTTTCTATGTCCTTTTGGTGTTTAGTGTAGTCTTCGGTCAGTTCCGTGTAGCTTCCCTGGAGTTTATAGTTTTCTTTGAGCTCACGAAGCTCACTGAGCTTCTCTATCATCATCATTTTGAATTCCATGTCTGATAGTATGCTTTTCCCTATTTCATTTAGTGATCTTTCTAGGGATTCCTCCTTTCTTTTTGATGGGGAGTTGTTTCTTTGTCTCTCCAATTTTAGGTGACTCTTCCTGTTTTATTTCTGCTTCTTAGATTGATCAGCTTTGACTTCCTCTTGGTGGTGTGACCTTCTGTGGTAGGAGACGTGTGGGATTCAGTGGTGCAGTGGTGCTCCGTGATCTCCTGAAGTTGATGTTCTTGGGATACCCCTTATTTGGGCTGTCTGGCTGTACTTGGGTTTTGGTGGTAGTTCTGTTGCTCTTTGGTGGATCCTTCCCTCCAGCTAGCTGTCACTCCACACACCACATCTTGTATCCTGTTGTAGAGGTGCACTTTCCTTACTTCCTAGATCCACTCCCGGTGACATCAGATTGTGTCCCAGTCTGGGCCTAGGTAGCCTGTTCAAGACTACCAGAGATCCACTGTCTTTGTGTCCTTCAGTTTTTAATCCATTCTTTGATCAGCAATTGGGCTTCAGCATTGCCAAGCAGATTAATTTCTATGGGTGGGGCTCTTGATTCCCCTCAGGTTGATGCCACTTGAGGAACAGCAGTCTGCCTGAGGTATGGAGAATGGGTCAGCTCTGGATCCCCATTGGCTGCTCCCTCACTTCTCTCCTCAAAGCCACCGCCCCAAACTCCCCTTAAGCATCTCTAGTCCAATATGCCCACCTGTGCTGGACAGCAGGGCAAGCGGGTGCCAGTGTATTTTCATGCATGGTTCCTTTAAGAAGCTGTGTTTCCACCCATCTCTCTCAAGCTGGCAGAACCCCTCAGCTTTTTGCTTTTCACAGCTAGGTGCTGTTTTACTTGGCTGTTGCTGCAGGCTGGGAAGCCCAGCTGGGGGTTTACCTTCCACCCTCCTCAGGTGGAACCCCTGGCTGCTGTGATGTTTTTGTTCCTTCAGCTGCCACTGGTGGGAGCCCAGCCAGCCCTCTCATGTCTCCGCACTTGTGACCAGTCACGCTGTGACGAAGTGGTCGCTTCTGTTCTGTCCGTGGTTATAAGGCTTCTCTCCAGCTGGTGTTCTGTTGGTTATTCTGGATGATGGCTCCACAATGGAGTTACAGTTCTAGATTGGGCCTGGGAGGAGACTGCTGTAGCTCCACGTACTCCTCTGCTATCTTGGATCTCTCTTCTCACTGGACACTTTTTTAACTGGTGAGCTTTTGTGTAGCCATTTTAGTACTGGAGATGGATGATAGACATTTCTGGTATACGTACTTTGCTATTTCAAGGAAGGTAAAATACCCAACTAAAATGCAAGGGAGGATCTGTGCAGCGTATGTGAAAGGTGCTGTGACTGACCAAAGTGTCAAAAGTGGCTTGTGGCGCTCACTGGACGATGCTCTGTGCGCAGGCAGACCAGCTGAAGCTGATAGATACCAAATCGAGAGGATAATTGAGGACAATCAACGTCTGCCCTGCGGGATAGCTAACACTCAAAATAGCCAAATCAGTAGTTTGTGGTGAAAATGAAAAATGTCTTCTTTTAGGGGGGAAATGAACTTTTTGGCCAACTCAAAAAATTGCTGCAACTTGAGCAAAAACGTGCGAAAGGCGTGAACAGGGTTGCGCGGGAGGCCCCCTCACCCGGGAGCCGGCAGAGCCGCTCTGCGTGGCCCAGGAAACCGCATCCGGCCGCCCCCCGACGGGCAGGTCCTGCAGAGGCGCGGGGGCTTGCGCAGATGCTGCGGCGGAGTTCGCGTTGCTACACTTTCTGGAGAAAACGACCCAACGACAGATACAAACACGACCAAAGCAGCACCCTGGCCCCAGCCCTAGCCAGCCGGGTTCCCCTAAGCCCGGGACGGGCCAGCATCTTACAGCGGCGGCTTCTCACTGACCGGGCCTGCCTGTCCCCCGAACCCCGGTGCTGGAGTTCACAGCGGCCAACGTGAACTACGGGCTGCTGCGATCCAGGCCTAGATACTTGGGGGAAAACGAGGTGAACGTGTTGGGGCAAAACAGCCGTCACATGTACCACAGAAGTCCCACCTGGCACTGGCTGCTCTGATGGGCATCGGAGCCCAGCTGGCCGTTAACGCTGGTAACGCCGGGGGAGAAGGGCCTTGGCGGATCTGGGGGCTCTTTACGAGGACTTAATTCCTTCACAATAAGCTTTTTTAAAAGCCTGTAAGTCCAGGTAGAAAGTCAGGGACTGATTCTCTGCCAGCCCCGAGCACCCACGCGGGATGGCCGAGGGCGGCCCAGGACGCTGAACTCAGAGCAGCTCTCCTGGACTGCGGGTGGTGGCCACGGCATCGTGGCCGAGGGCGGCCAGGAGCGCTGGGGCCGGCCCGCCCACCTGGCCTTTTCAGTCCTGGCAGACAGGAGCCCCACCATCCTGGGTATTCAGTGATGCGTCACTGGCCCACCACCTGCATGACTGTGACAACAATGTGAGGGGCAATGTCTCCCACTAGACCTGCACTTGTCTGGGTTTTGTTCTTGGCCTGAATGTGAGGTGTGACCCTGGGGACAGGCCCAGTCCTTGCTCAGTGGAGGTATCACTGCCCCTTTCCTGCTCCTGGGCTGTGGAAGCCACAGGCACGGGGGGCCACCTGAACCCCCATCCTTGGTGCGAAGGGGCCATCCTGCACATCTGTGGGAAGGCTCGGGGTGAAGGCGTCCTGTGCCAGTGCGGCAGGTTGGGGCTGGCGTCTAGACCGAGCTCTGGGGGCCCGCAGCTGTCCCTTCCCTGGAGACCTGACGTGCCCCCACCACCCTCTCCCACAGTGAAGCGGAGCCCTGTGCTGCTGGACGTGAGCCCCGTGCGCTTCGTGAGGACCAACAGCTTTGCTGAGGACCTGGACCTCGAGGGGGAGACGCTGCTGGCCCCCATCACCCACGTGTCACAGTGAGTGCTGCGGCGGCGGGGGGCTGGGGGCAGGGCTCCGGGTGGTCGCCTCCGCTCTGGGCCGGGGCTCAGGCCTCCTCCGCCAGTGTCTGCCCTCAGCGCCCAGGGGCCACTGCAGGGAGGGGCCGTGTCCCAGCACCAGGGCATTTCCCACCATGTCTGCGAACGTGATTCTCCTGTTTTGACCTATGGAAAACCAGACTGATCATTTCCCATTTGTGTTTGCACTTTGGGCGACTGAGAAGGGTGTTTCCCCCCCTCGAACCCTCCCCCGAGCCCCCAGAGGCAACCGCGAGTGCTTCCCTATGGAAGCCTTGGGGGCCCCTTCAGGGGGAGGAAATGGCCGATTTTCTGCACCTCCAAGGCACAGCTGGCCTGGGACACTCAAGTCACACCATTCCCAGGCCAGTCCCCAAGGGCCTGTGCTGCGGGAATGGGGGCCAAGGCTCCTTGGCCAGGTACCCAGTGATGGCAGCCTGGGGTGGTCAGTGGGACGAGGCCCTTGTCACGGCCCCCCACCCCCGTTCCCGGGAGGAACCCCATGTTGGGGGTGTGAGCGGCACTCGTACCCCTCCCGAGAACCGCTGCTGGTGCCTCTGCCTCCGCCGGGGCCGCTCAGTGTTGCGCCCGAGGCCGACCTGGCTCGTGGGTGTCCATCGGGCTAGCCCGGGGCCTGCGGCCTTGCCTCGTTGGGACCTGCATTGGAGGAATCAGGTGGCCCGCAGGGAGGCCAGGGCTGTGTCAGGTGGGACGCTGACCAGGCAGGACCCACCGGCTGCGGCTCCGGCCTGTGCCCGCAGGGAGGCGGGGAGCATGTGGAGCGCATGTCTGAAGGGGAGGGAGGGTCCCCTGTCGCTGGAAGGCAGGACGGCTTGTCCTCTTGGGCCTGGGCCTGGCCCTGGAGACTTCAGGCCCTTCCTGGAAACAGGTTGTGGCCTCTGGGCCCATCCCGGGGCTGACCTGACGGGCTTGCTCGGTAGCTGCGTGAGAGCAGGGGGTGGGCAGGCAGTGGGGAGCCAGGGCATCAGGTCCATACGCGGGGACCAAGGTGGTCCGCCGTCGCCCCTCTGAGGCAGGCGCCGTCTGTCCTGGCGTCAGCACACCCCCAGCTTCCTGGCGCTGCCCACCTGCCCAGGGAGCCCCAGGAGGCCACCCGGCCCACCGATAACCCACGAAGGCCTTTTGCACTTCAGGCCCCTTCAGCAGCCGGGGCTGGAGGTGGGCCGGCTGGGGAGGCAGCGAGGAGCCTGGGTGGGGCGCTCGGGAGCAGGGAGAGCGGGGTGTCCGTGGAGCGGCCACCGTGGGGCACGGGGGTCAGGTTAAGGCTAAGGGTAGGGGTCTAGTGCCTGTCCCCCAAGTAGTCAGGGTACTGTCCCTCGAGGGAACCCTGGTGCGGAGCATGAAAGGAGGTGTTGGGGCCTTGGAAACCAGGCACCCCGGGACTACGGCCATGGGGCACAGCACTGTGTTACGGGGCTGTGGCTGCCTGCAGAGCAGGGAGCGGGAGGCCCGGCGTGGGTGCCCACCCTGGGGCCACGTTCCTCCACCCCTGCGCAGCCTGCCGGACGGCTGCTGCCCCTCACTAGACCTGGTTCCAGCTGCCTGGGACCCAGCCCCAGGCTCCCTGGCCCAGGAGGGTGTGCGCCCGGCCGAGGGTGAGGGACAGGGACGTGCACGGGGTCTAGCAGGGGGCAGAGTGGACAGGAGGGGGTTACTGAGAAAGATCTCTTTCTCCAGCATGTTACTGATGGTAAATGTATTTCCACGTTGGGCTAGTTCCAGAATTCAAATTAAAAGCATAAATAAAGACACGTTTTGTTTCCATCTCAGCTCTCCCCGCCCGGAGGGCCCCAGGGAGGTGAGGTCACCGCAGCGGCGCTTACGGGAAGGTCCCTGGGGCTGGGGGCTGGGGGCAGCGCCCCTTTCCGGGGCCTATTGGCCTTCACCGGGGCATGGGGTGGGGACCCCGTGCAAGCGGAGGGCAGACTTGGGGGCACCGGTGAGCAGGAGCTGGGGTTCCACGGGACAAGGGGACAGCGTGGCCTAGCTACCCAAGCGCCAGGGCAAACCCCGAGGACACCTTCCCAGCAGGTCCGCCTCCGGCCCGTGTCCCTGGCTCTGAGCCTTGCCGAGTGGCTGGGAGAGGGCAGAGGCCCCTGTGTGAGGATGGGGGCTCCCTGCCTACTCCCTGAGAGGGGTGCCCAGGACAGGCTCACCCATGGATTCCTGCCCTATGACCCTGAGCTGTCAGCATGGGCCAGGGCCCTTGCTGAGGGTGTTTCCCTGGCCAACCGTCAGCTTCTGGGGAGCAGGGCACGGGTGGCTCCCCTTGGTCTCTCCCTCCCTGGCACCCCAAAGCCCCAGGCCTGAAGTAGCTCAGAACTGCTGCTCCCACCCCAGGGGGACAGGGCCCCCAGCAGGTGCTGGCCAACTCCCTCTGAGGAGAGGGAAGCAGGGCCGTTGGCGCCTGGGTTCTGGCACACAGGGCCGGGGACAGTGGGGTCAGCACCGACCTTGGCCTGGGGACCTGTGGCTCTGAGGTCGGGGACCGGTGTGGGCGTGGCTCGGGCACCCTTCTCCCAGCAGCCACGGCCACTGCGAACGCCTCCCCCCAGCCCATCCCCCGCGCGCACCCCATCGAGGGCACAGTGTGCAAGCCCCGCCCGAGTGTGGATTCCCCGAGGGGTCCCTCCCGCAGAGCTGGTCCCTGGGTCCCTCCGCCCCAGCTGGTGTTCACTGGCCGCCCGTCCTGCTCTGCAGGGGACAGTGTGTGGCAGCTGGCTGTGCACCAAGCTGGGGCCCTCGGAGGGCCAGGCAGGGGCGCCCCCGGCCAGCACAGGCCCTCGGGCCTCTGCGCCCCGACAGCCTGTAGACCCCCGAGCAGATGCAGCCCCGCATGTGTTAATGAGAGTTTCCACGTCTCCAGCTCTCCTGGCCTCTCACGCCAGAGCGTTCAAGTTTCTCTGTTTCAGAGAGGCCGCTGTGGCCTGGCTTCCGTCCACATCGCTGCTAACGTCTCCTGAATTCTGCAGTTGTCAGCGAGGCCGGGGCCAGCCCCAGCCGTGCCTTGGAAACGGGGGGAAATGTCACAAGGCTCAGCTCCGTGGACCCGGGGCCTCGCTCTGCTGGGCCCAGCTTGCCTGGGACGTTGCCGTGACACGGTGGCCCCACGGTGGCCCGCAGGCACAGCGGCATGGGCACCGCCCCTCGGCGGGCTCTCGGCTTTGTTTCTTGCCCGAAAACCGTGGTGGGAAGGGGTGGAGGGGCTGTCCCGGGGCCGGTGTCCAGGGGGACGGGGAGGGGGGTGCCGGGAGCGGGTGAGACCAGTCTGTCTTTCCAGGCGGCTGTCCCATGTTCTCCCAGCTCCGACCACCTCTGTCTGCTCGAGGGGCCAAGGCAGCCCCAGGGGGGGCTGTGCGAGTGCGTGAGTCACAGGCTCCGGTCCGAGCCTCCCAGCCCGGCCAGGCTCAAGCCTGCGTCTGAAACGCACGGGTGGGGGCAGGGATTACGTGTCCTAATTAGATTAGAAGCGAGGCAGGATCGCCTGGTGGGAAAGAGCCGGGACTGGGAACCGGAGGCCCTCAGGCTGGCTTCCGCTGGCACTGGCCCAGCTGCCGGTGGCCCCAGGCCCCTAACTCCTGCAGCCCGGCTGGGCCCGCGAAGGCCGTGAGGAGGACACACTGGCCCGCTGGTCTAGAGAGCAGGTCGCTGTCAGGACAGGGGCAGGGAGGCCCCTGTCACCCTGGCCGCCATCACCACAGCCCCAGCTCATCCGCAGCCTGTGCAGGGCCTCGGTGAGGCCGCCTGGCCGGGGAAGGTGGTGCTGGTGTGACGGAAAAGAGCCCGTCCAGTCCGAGACAGCAGGGGACCAAAGCGGCGCACAGTGGGGCTGCTGTCACCAGGACATTTCCGGGGGCCGGGGGTCCCACGTGCGCTGGAAGGGCGGGCTGAGCCCAGGAGACAGAACCCTGTTCTCCCCTCTCTGGGGAGGGTGGTAAGCACGTGGGGGTGAGGACGTGGGGCTCACGTGAACAGCCGGATGCGTGTGCCCTCCGGCGACCCGTGTAACCAGCATAAGGTGAAGCAACGCGTCTCCCAGGAAGCCCCTGTGCTCCTGTTTCCAGCCCCCGGCACCCAGGGTGACCCCTCTGGCTCCGGCAGAGGACGCGGCTTTGCC
Source organism: Noctilio leporinus (assembly GCA_004026585.1). Taxonomy (NCBI): domain Eukaryota; kingdom Metazoa; phylum Chordata; class Mammalia; order Chiroptera; family Noctilionidae; genus Noctilio; species Noctilio leporinus. The sequence continues at coordinate 110,224 of PVIW01003021.1, read as the reverse complement.
CCGACACACTCCACCCGAGAGGGTCCCGCCTGTCAGGGCACAAGCCACATGGAGCGTCCCTCCTTTGGGGTGGCCACCGTTTACGCTAAGATCCCACACAGGCTCCTGGTGGACGTGCAGGTGCGTTTCCGGGGGGCCTGTGCCTGGGTGCGGCGACCTTCGGTCCACCTGCCGGCTGGGCACCCGCGCTCCCGGCTGCCCCAATGTCCACCTCCCCGCAGGTGGCACTTGTCCGGCGCCCTTCGCCGCCAGCGGACGGGGGTTTCGTGGGCAGCAGCCTCACGGCTGACGCAGTAGAACCCGGCCTGCGTCACCCCGCAGCTGGGCACCGGCCTCTGTCAGAGGCGGCCAGCGTGTTCCCAGTAGCAGCCCCTGGCCGGCTGCGCTCTTCTGCTCTCCCAGGGACAGGTCTCCGTTTCCGTGGGACCCCGTCCGTCACACGTTCCCCCCGGGATGGTGCTGTCCGTGCCGTTGAGGGAAGTCAGGCTACTTCAAGGTCGCAAAAATATTCTGGCCTTGTCTGCCTCTGTCAGCTCGCCTGTCACGTGCAGGTCCACACAGTCCGCCGTTGCGTCCCGTGTGCGGCCGGGGTCAAGGCTCAGCACGCTGGACCCAGGGGGTCGCCGTCTCTCCACCGTGCGCCGCCAAGGCCCCGCCTGACCAGCTATACTTGAGCCGTTGGCTCGAGGGCTGGTCACCAGGCTCCGTGTCCTCCGCCTCGTGACCGGCTGGGGTGTCTCCGGCGGCCCAGCTCCGCCCACCCGCACGTTCACCGGGGCCGCCGCCATGTCCTGCGTCGTGTCTGGAGCGGCCGCATCCCTGCTCCTTGGGTCCCTCCTTTCTCTCCCCACACCTGCAGGCTCGGGGGCTGCAGCCACGCGCACCTTGTCCTCGTTGCCTGGGGACACTGTCCGCCAGGGAACCCTGCCAGCTCCGCCGTAACTTCAGACTGCCTGGGGGACACTGGGGGGCCACCTCACTTGGCTGAGCCTCGGTGTCCTCTTGCAGATACTGGGACGTGCGTCTCATGTGCCGGTGTAGGGCCCTGACACGGGGCTGCGTGTCCAGCCATGAACCTGATTCAGCCCGTGTCCGACGTCAGCCAGTGTAAAGCATCACCTTGGGACAGGGGCCCTGTGTGAGCCTCCATCCCTTGGCCCAAGAGCCTCTGCAACCGCCCGGTCGCCCATTTCCACGGAACACAGAGGGTCCAGTGCTGCCATGAGCTGTTGTCCTTAAGATGCCCGAGAGCCCCAGGCCTCGGATGGGCTGGAGGCCGGGGCTGCAGGTCCACAGCCCAAGGGGCTCAAGGCCGGGAAGGGGCTCCGGAGTGGGGTGGCTCCTTGGAGATGCAGAGAGGCGCCCACGACTCTCACCGTCCGGGGCGGCCCACCTGCTGAGGACAGTACCGGCCCTCCGGCAGAGCCAGGCACAGGGCAGTGTCCTGTCTTCTCTTGGCCCTTGGCTGACGAGGCACAGAGGCCCCAGGGCAGCTCCGTCCCAGTGGGGACACGGCCCAGGTGTGGCAGTGCTCCAGTGCTGGCTCTCAGGTGCTGGGGAAGGGCTGACAGCCCAGCGGCGCCAACCAAGACCTGCTGTGTGCATGTCTCGCTCGTGCCAGGGCAGGAGGCTGCTGCTGGCCGGGACACGCGCTCTGGTCCTTGGTGGGGCCCTCAAAGCGCCTGGGGCTGCTCCCCTCACTCACCACAAGGGCTGGGAGGGAAGAAGGCAGCAGGAGCTAGGACAGGCACGCGCGCCCCCCGTTGAGCCCTTGCGGGCCGTGCCTGGACAGACTGGTAGGCTCGGACGTTCCGTAAACCCTGGGGTGCAGGGTCTGCGACGGCCAGGAGGGACGGTGACGGCAGGGCCCCATGGTGCGCACTGGAAACCCCAGTGGGCACGACCCCAGACAGAGAGGAAGTAGCTCTGAGCGGAGCCGGAGCCCAACCAGAGAACCCGGGCCCAGGCCACGAGGCCATGCGGGCTCCTGCTGGCCACCGCCGCTGCACAGCCTCAGGAGGACAAAGGACTAGCTGCGCAGGGTCAGCCAGCCGGTCAGCAGAGGGCTCGGGCAGCGGGCCTTGGCCGGGGTGCCCTCCCTCGGTGCCACAGCTCCCGAGCTCCTGGAATGCCACCACTGCTCTTGGTCACCACAGTCCTGCTCGACTCTGGTGACCTGCAGAAGGACTCCTCTTCCTGCCTGCCGCTACCTGCACGCAGGTATAGGGCCCCACCACTGAGGCCGAAGAGCAGCTGAGTGTGACAGCCTGTCAATGTCACGGACCCGTCTCTCCAGCCGGGCCTGGGAATGTTTAACCCACGAGGACGCGGGATCTCTGTGCTTGGAAGGCCCGGGATGGGGGGATGGGGGGTTGGGGGGCCGGCAGGCAGCCCTTCTGCTGGTGCTGGGGACCCTCGAGTGGGGATGGGCAGCAGGTGGGATGGGGAGGGAGGCTCCCTGTGGTGAGCGCAGCCCCAGGACCCACTTGCAAGGCGGGAGCACAGCCCTGGCCAGCCGAGGCCACGGGTGGGCGGCCCAGGCCTGAGGGAAGTTCTGGGGGCTCTGGGCCTGGTGGGGGGGCCTCATCCGTACTCGCTGGCGGTCCCGCTGGGCCTGGACGAGGTCTCCCCGCGGACGGGAGGGAGGTGTGGGATCAGGTTTGCTGGGGCCACCCAGTGTGGGCTCAGGAAGGGAAGGAATGCGACTGGGCGGGTGCGGCTGAGCAGGGCGCAGCCCGCTGTGGGTTTTCGTGGGGCCCAGCGGGCCGTGTGCAGAGACGGAGGCCCCTTCCCCGAGCCCCGGCACACACACTGGGACCTTTCTTCAGCACGCGCTGCGGAGCTGGGGGCCAAGGACACCTTCTGGAAGTCTGAATTCCACTCGCTCTTGGCAACGGGCGGCTTCCTGCCGGGGGAAGGTGCGCGCCCTGCGGACGCACGTGTGCGCACGGCCGCGAGGGCCGGCGGGGGCGGCGGGGCCCGGTGAGCCGCGGAAGGGGACCTGGCGTTTCCTGGCACCGTCGGTCCGGGAGTTCAGACGGGCACCTGGGCCGCGGCCGACACAGGCTCTGGCTGGGTCGCAGCAGAACGTGCCTTTGAGTGGGAACGCCAGAGCGTTTTTGCAAAATAATTCAAAAAGTTTGCTGAACCTTAAACTTTTCCTGATGATGCCTCCCTCTGAAGTGAACGCGTTCACGTGGCCGCAGCCCAGCCTGGTGCCAGACCAGCTTCCTGGAAACCCTGGCCAGCGCTGCCCCTGGAAAGGCCTGTCACCCGCGTAGCTGGTAAAAAAAAAGAAAAACGCTCCCTGGGCACCTTGGCCGCAGAGTCTGAAAAGTCCTTTGTGTCCGCTCCAGCTGCAGTTTTTCCAGGCCCTGCTGCTGGGGCCGACGGGGGCTGCCTCTCTTCCTTCCCTCCTGCAGTGGTGGTGCAGGGCCGCTCCTTCCCGCCCCCTTCTTGGCCAGCGGCACGTCCAGGTCGGGGATGGGGGGGTGCGCGGGGCGCAGCCCCCGGAGACACGCACAGGGTCACCGGCCTCCCCTCCCCCTCCCTGACCTCCCCCACGGTGGTGGGTCCCCCGGGTGCCTCTTGCCCCAGAAAACCCAGGGCGCCCAGCCCCCTAGCAACGCCGTTTCCAGAGGGAACACGGCGCGCCCCTCCCCGAAGTGGGGTTTTGGCAGAAGACGACATGGGTGTGAAAGGGAGTCTGGGTTTTACGGTTTGCACGGAACAGCTGAAACCACGGGTTTGTGTTAGGAATCGTTTCAATTCACGTTGGCTTTGGGCAGGTCCCCCGAAAAGTGGTGCTGTCACTGCGATCGGAACCGACGATGACCCGGACGTGGAATCAAACCCCGTTGGTGTGACGCAGCCGGAACTCGCCCCGCACGTTCATTTATGGGGACCCCTCGCTCCCTTCTGCAAGGAGGGGGCACGTGCGGCGCCCCACTTCCCAGAGAGCTGAGCTGACCTGCGGACAGTGGGGAGCACCCCTGCCTGGGCGCCCGCCAGGGCCCGCTCTCACGCCAGCCTGGCCTCCCCGGTCAAAAAGCTCTTTGTGCCAGCACAGCCCCTGCCCCTGCAGTGACAGGAACCAGGGCCACCCAGCAGCGCCCCGGCCCCCGAGCGCAGGCTACGCCGCTGCAGCACAGACGCGCCGTGAAGTCAGCATGCAGGACCCGTGTGCGCATGGCCGGGCCCAGTCAGGGTACAAAAGGGAACATGCACACCGGGCGGTCCCTGCCCCGAGCCACAAGCCCTAGGTATCCTCTCCCAGCGCTCAGCACTGTTACCAGTTTCCTAGTGTCACTTTCCGGCATCTGTGCTGTCAACACGTGCCACGTGTGCGCCCGGAGACCCGCCTTCTCTGGGGACACGTCCGTCTGGCTGGCCCTTCTGGATGTACCTCACGGGGGTGCGCCAGACCTCTACCGGGGTCCAGACCAGAGCCGCGCTCCGGGGGCTGGACATCTGAGGAGCGTTTCCCTTCCGTGTCGCTGGCGCACGGACAGGCGAGCGCCCAGCACCGCGTGCGGTGGGCGAGGGCCTCCCTCAGGGCCTCTGCTCAGCGACTGCGGCGGGGTTCCTGGTAGCGCTAGTCTTCCTGGCATTGTTGCCATGTCTGGTGACTGGGGGACACAGGCCACCTGGGAAGTCCACGGCAGGGTGGGACGGGAAAGGTGTAAGAAGGCTAAGGAATATGGGTGTGACCTGCCCGCTTTCCGTCCAGGGGACAGAGAAGGGCCGTCCTCGGGCTTGAGGGAGGCCCGGTGATTAGCGAAGGCTCCCTGGCCTCGCAGCGGCCCCAAGGCCGGACGCCACCCCAGGGCATCCGATGGGACCGGAGCCTGGACTCAGGCCCCATTAGTGGCTGCAGAGCAGGCCACGCGCCCTGATGGATGCGGCAGGCCCGTCCCCCACCCGGGAGGTCGCTGAGGGGCGGCCACCATGAAGCAGCCTGGGCCCTGCCCTCCGCGCGGCCCACCGCCGTCTGTCCCCGCGATCCGTCCCTGCACCCGCCGCCTCTGCGACAGTCTCTAGGCCGCCCGTCCTCAGATACGCATGGTGCAAAGGTAAATCACCGAGAAAAACAATCGTCGCCCTTGCTTCGATGGGAGGTTTCGTGCAGCTGAGTGAAATGGAAGAATCTCTTTCTCTGGGAGGTGAGGCCAAGTTAAACCTGGGTCAACTGGAGGGAGCACCACGGCCGGGCCTGGACAGGCGCATCCAGGGTGGGCGGCACCACATAAGGCGGCCCCCGCGCGGCAGCTACGGAAACCCTGCGCCGCCGCCCTCTGCCCGTGGGGGAACCTCTGCCCGTGGGGGAACCTCTGCCCCCGTGGCCATCCACCGCCTTCTGAAATGAGTGGACTTCGGCAGTGGCCACAGCTGACTGTGTGTGGGCTCCTACTTTCTTCACTGTTACTGCTTTTTAACACCGATTTCCCATCAGATCTCTCTCACGACATTTGGGCCTCCAATGTAAGGGGCTTCTCATCAAGGCTCACTTGGCCCATTTCCAGCAGCACTAAGTACTGTCCCCGTTGACAGGAGCCGCCCCATGAAGGCCCCACCCGTCCCCAGGGCCCATGGCCGCCCTTGTGCCCGCCCGCACCAAGGGCCCGACTGAGTGTCTCTATCTGCACTTGTTCGGTGGCTGAGCCATGGCACACTGGAGTTGTCCTTTGCATCTTCCATTGTAAAGGATCTGTATCTTGCCCCATAATTAAACGCGTTTGTTTTCCTTCTTCGGGGAACCATCTCCCCTGACCCTTAATTTTTCCAATACCTCTGCTTGCTGACGTGTGGGAACTCTGTGGTGGGTTAAACATATTTTACCCCAGTTTTTCAGTGGTTTTCGGCTCCGTGGTGTTTGTCTGCTGGTAGGATCGAAAAGCTGTGACAGCTTTGTCAGTCTCGTGACCTGGGGTCCTAAGTTTGAAAGAACTTCATTCTGAGAACGTTCTCTGATGTTCTGTCACTTTTACGTCTTCTCTGCATTTACGTGGAGCCTCAGCTTCATTTGGGTCTGAGAGTTCGTCACACCCGGTCTGTTTTCTGGCCGTTGAACTAGACCCAACAGGTCCACCTGAGCCCATCCTCTCTCCCTTTATCGCATTTCAGACTCGTGCCACCTGCCCGATTCTGGGCCATCTTCTGCGTGGCGGACGGGCAGCCTCAGTTCTCGGGCTTAGTAACTTGGCTTGGATTTGCGTCATCGCTGTCACTGAAGGCCTGTAAGAGGAAGCTGCGCGTCCAGCGTGCAGCCGGCCGGGGACGTGTGGCCTGGCTCCAGACCCGCACCCTCTGCAGCTGTAGGCGCAGGACTGGCTCTTAAGTTGGACAGGGACGTGCAGTGTTGGAGACCAAGGCCCCAAGGGGACAGCTGAGACCCTGGGACAAGCGCACCCAGTGCTGGGGGACACCTCACATTGGTGCGATCACGTATTCGGGGCTCCTAGGAAAACCGAATTGAGCAGGTCAGTGGGGAAGCAAAGGGGAAACGCGCCACATCCAAGCAGAAATCTGTGATGAGAAACGTGCAGCTCATTGCCAGCCCTTCCGGGCCGCCACCGGCAAGGACAACACTGCCTGCCGTGACCAGCCACTCGGCGCAGGGCCGTCAGCCGGGCCGTGAGGGAGTCGGTTAACGCGGGCTGGCCCCCCGTCTGTCGTCTGTCAAGTGGGGACCATGGAGCGAGCGCCTTCCTTCCACAAGCGTTGCGGGCCGGGTGTGCGGCGCTGGTGAAACACACACACACACACCCTCCATGAATCACTCGGTTCGCCCTTCTCAGCGTGGGTGCCTGGAAAGGCTGAGGGGACAGGGTCTGGAGGGGCAGAAATGGCTTCAGAAAATACAGTGCCGCCTCATCACACCATGAAGGACGACGAGTTGTTTTTAAAATGCAGTGGGTCACGGCCAGGACAACAGCCAGAGGGGGGCCGGTCCCAAGTGGGAAGCGGGAGAGGCGCCTGGAAAAGGGGTGAGTGCTGAGCAAACTGCACTGTCCCCTCTCGGACCCTCCCCCACACACAGCGCCACAACGTCGTGAAACGGGTCACCTATACTGATGAATACATCAGGCTCCGCCCCTGACAACCTAACAGGGGCGACAGCTCTACCTAAAACACAGGGGCAAACACAGGAGCCCGTCAAGCTGAGGACACAGAGAAGTGTGGCCCAAAAAAGGAAACAGGTCAAGGCTCCCGTGGGAGAACCAGGCGACGAGGAGATGCCGACCTAACAGACGCAGAGCTCAAAACACTGGTGACAACGATGCTCACAGACTTGATGGACCTGCTGGAGTACAAACAGAAGGCGACACAGAAGGAAGAAGTAAAGGGTAGGCTGTGAAAGGAAGGCAAATCCACATGAAACCAATGGTGAAGGGAAGGAAACCAGAGTTCAAATCATGATTTGGAACAGAAGGAAGAAATAAACAGTCAACAAGTACAGAATGAAGAAACAAGAATAGAAAAAAACACGGAGAGGCTTAGGCACCTTTGGGACGACTTTAAATGTGGCAACATACGACTCACAGGGGTGCCAGAAGGAGAAAGGAAGAGCAAGAAACTGAGAACTTCAATTGCTGTGCGAAAACAATAATGAAGGAGAACTTCCCTAATGTGGTGAAGAAAACAGACATACAAGTCCCGGAAGCACAGAGAGTCCCAAACCAGGTAGACCCAAGGAGGACCACACCAAGACACATCATCATTAAAATGCCACAGATTAAACAAAGAAAGGATCTTAAAAGCACCAAAGGAAAAGGACCTGAACAGACAACTCACTGAGGAAGATATGCAAAGGGCCCAGAGGCATATGAAAGAATGCTCAACATCACTAGTCATCAGAGAGATGCAAATTAAAACTGCATTAAGATACCACCTCACACCTGTCAGAATGGCAATCATCAGCAAATCAACAAACAACAAGTGTTGGCGAGGATGCGGGGCAAAGGGAACC